>CAUYQU010010270.1:0-25572 GCA_963574635.1 Cheracebus regulus | reverse complement strand
CCACACCCAGCCCTCCGGTTAACCCCCCCCCACACCCCCCCAAAATTGTGGGTTTTCCGGGGGCGCCCCCCCCCCCCCTCCTTTTTTTTTTTTTTTTTTTTTTTTTTTTTTTGAGACAGAGTCTTGCTCTGTCACTCAGGCTGGAGTGCAGTGGCACGATCTTGGCTCACTGCAACCTCTGCCTCCCGAGTTCAAGAGATTCTTCAGCCTCAGCCTACCAGGTAGCTAAGACTACAGGCATGCACCAACACACCCGGCTAATTTTTTTGTATTTTTTAGGAGAGACAGGATTTTGTCATGTTGGCTAGGCTGGTCTTAAACTCTGGACCTTAAGTGATCTACCCACCTCAGCCTCCCAAAGTGCTGGGGATTACCACTCCCAGCCTACAAACGTTATCTTTTTAATCCCCCTGAAAACCTGTGGGGAGTATATGATGATGTATCATGCCAATTTTACAAATAAGAAAAGCAAGCTTCTGAGCAGTTTAGAATTGGTGTAAAATTATGCCATAAGTAAGTGTTAGAGTCGGATGGAAGCCCAGGTCTCTCTGGCCAAGCCCACTCCATTCTCTGTGCTGGGTTTCATTCTCTCATGCAACACACACACGTGTGTTCTTAGTATACTTCTTTCCTTTTCTTTTTTTGTTGAAGAGATTGTCTCGCTGTGCTGCCCAGGCTGGTCTCGAACTCCTGGGCACAAGCGTTCCTCCCACCTCAGCCTCCCAAAGTGTTGGGATTACAGGTGTGAGCCACCGTGCCTGGCCATCTTAGTATATTCAGAGTTGTACAGCCATTCTCACAATTCCAGAACGATTTCATTACCTTCCCGAAAGAAATCCCATATCCATTAGCAGTCACTCCCCATTTCCTCCGGTCCTTCAGCCCCCGACAACCGCTCATCTACTCTCTATCTCTACAGATGTGCCTATATTCTGATTTGCCATTTCATGTAAGTGGAATCATAGACGACGTGGGCTTTGTGACTAGCTTCTTGTTTAGGATTTAGCATCATGCAGTCAAGGTTCGTCCATGTTGTAGCATGGATCGGCACTTCCTTCTTGTGGCTGAATAATATTCCACTGTACGGGTAGACCACGTTTAGTTAATGGCTGAATAATATTCCACTGTATGGGTAGACCACATTTAGTTTATGGCTGAATAATATTCCACTGTATGGGTAGACCACAGTTTGTTTAAATATTCATCCGCTCATGAACATTTGAGTTATTTCTACTTTGTGGCTACTGGAATAGTGCTGTTGTGAATATTTGTGTACAGGTTTTTCTGTACATTTTAGAAGATCACGTTTTTGGGCCTTTTGTTAAAGACTGAAAGAAAAGTTATAAACACGTGCTCTCATTGAACAGCATTACACATATGTATTGAAATGAATGAAGCATTTAGGGCAAGATAAAGCAGCTGGGTGTGGTAAAAAGAAAATGAGTCAAAAGTCAGGGCCAGGTGCGGTGGCTCACACCTGTAATCCCAACACTTTAGGAGGCCAAGGTGGGTGGATTGTTTGAGCCCAGGAGTTCGAGACTAGCCTGGCCAACATGGTAAAATCCCATCTCTACTAAAAATATAAAAATTAGCTGGGCATGGTGGTGTGTGCCTGTAGTCCCAGCTACTTGGGGGCTGAGGCAGGAGAATCACTTGAACCTTAGGAGGTTAAGGCTGCAGTGAGCCATGATCGTGTCACTGCACTCCAGCCTGGGTGACAGAATGAGACCCTGTCTCAAAAAAAGAACCAAAAAAGTAGGCATACAGAGTGATTCATCTTTTTCATTCATTCACTAAATACTTATTAAAATATCTCCTGAGCATAAGATAGTGTACTGCATACTGACGATTTCACTCCCTGGCTAGTCTATCATTCCTTTATTATTGTTATTATTTTGAGATGGAGATTTATTCTTTTCACCCAGGCTGGAGTGCAGTTGTATGATCTTGGGTCACTACAACCTCCGTCTCTCGGGTTCAAGTGATTCTCCTGCCTCAGCCTCCTGAGTAGTTGGGATTACAGGCGCCTGCTACCAAGCCTGGCTAATCTTTATATTTTCAGTAGAGACAGTAGAGACATGTTGGCCAGGCTGATCTCGAACTCCTGACCTCAAGTGATCCACCAACTTTGGCCTCCCAAAGTGCTGGGATTACAGACGTGAGCCACCGCACCCGACCTCATTCCTTGAAAAATACGAAGTTGCTGCTGTTCTAGAAAACAATCAAAGGTCCATCATCTGTCTTTTCAGGGCCTCGCTCCTCTCATCAGCAAGCGGGGACAGTACATTGACCCAGAGGCCCGGGAGAGGCAGGAATAATGATGCACCAGAGAGAATTCTGGATTCGGGAGAATCAAAGACTTCACAAATATAATACTGACAATATGACCATTGTGATACGAGAAACTATTTGTAGCCATCGTCCTTTCCTCACCTAAGATAACGTATTGCTCCCTACTCAATGCGGACGTTTCTCAGGCACCAAGAGTTGCCCGTGGAACAAGAAGCACATAAACTCCCTTACTTTGTAGAAAACAGATTCCATTTTATAAGTGGTTTAATATTTAGACTCTAATTCCAAAGGTTGGGAAGATCCTAACAAAGCAATGGGAGTTGGCCAGAATGGAAAGAATTAGCCAGTGGCTGGGAGGTGGAGGTTGCAGTGAGCCGAGATTGTGCCATTGCACTCCAGCCTGGGTGACAAAAGCAAGACTCCATCTCGAATAAATAAATAAATAAATAAATAAAGGAATGATAGACTTGCCGATCTCCCTTGGAGAAGCAACCGACGGCTAAATCGTAGGGTCCCTGGCATTGCATTTGCCCAAATTTGCCAGCAGATGGCGACGTGATCCTGCAATGTTGCATTAGTGCAACCCCGGGCAATGAAAGGTCAAGGACGGAAGGTACCTGAAGCTGGCTACTTGGAGGCTTGCCAGCCTCATCTATTGCTTTGCAGAGGTTCGAACACCCCTAAATACATTTGTAAGGGAGGATCAGAGGAAGGTCGACCAATGACGTGTTTAAAACAGCTACAAGGATCGAATGAAATTTGCAATTGGCTTGAGCTTGAACTCCAGATAATCCCTAGAATAAAGACATGGAGGTGAGAGTTAAAACAAAGAACTTGATACAAATTAGGGTCAAACAATGACCCCCTTATGGCACATCTATTCCAAGGAACATCCAGTCATTAAAAAATGGTAGGCCAGGCTTGGTGGCTCAAGCCTGTAATCCCAGCACTTTGAGAGGCCGAGGCAGGTGGATCACTTGAGGCCAGAAGTTTAAGACCAGCCTGGCCAACATGGAAAAACCCCATCTTTACCAAAAATACAAAAATTCAGCCTGATGTGGTGGCATGTGCCTGTAATCCCAGCTACTTTGGAGGCTGAGGCAGGGAGAATTGCTTGAACCCAGGAGGCAGAGGTTGCAGTGAGCTGAGACTATGCCACTACACTCCAGCCTGGGTGACAGAGTGAGATTCCATCTCAAAACAACAACAACAAGAACAACAAAACAAACAAAAATCCCCAGTGGTATTAGATATGACACGAAAAGCACACTCAACACAAGAAAAATGAGACAAATTGGGCTGGGCTCAGTGGCTCCCCTACCTGTAATCCCAGCATTTTGAGAAGCCGAGGCAGGTGGATCACTTGAGACCAGGAGTTCAAGACCAGTCTGGCCAACATGGTGAAACCTTGTCTTTACTTAAAAGTACAGAAATCAGCCAGGCGTAGTGGTAAGCACCTGTAATCACAGCTCCTCGGGAGGCTGAGGCAGAAGAATTGCTTGAACCCAAGAGGCAGAGGTTGCGGCAAGCCAAGACCACACCACTGCCCTCCAGCCTGAGTGACAGAGAATCTGTCTCAAAAATAAAAAGTAAAAAAAATAAAAATAGAAATTAGACAAATCGAACTTCATCAAAATTAAACGTCTATGCTTCCAAGAACGCCATCAAAAAAGTGAAAAAACAAACCACAGAAAGGGAGAAAATATTTGCAAATCTGATCTAGAATATATAAAGAACTCTAACAACTCAAAAATGAAAAGCCATAAAAGCTAATTTTAAAATGGGCAAAGGATTTGGATACATCTCTCTCCAGAGAAGATATACAAATGGCCAATAAGCACATGAAAAGATGTTCGGCATCATCAGCCATCAGAGACGCGCAAGGCAAAACCATCCTGCGATAGACCCCACTGCACATCCGCGAAGATGGCTATAATCTTCAAAAGCAGACAATGACAAGTGTTGGCAAGGACATGATAAGAAGTTGGAATCCTTGTACATTGTGGGTGGAATTGCAGAATGGTAGAGCTGCTTTGGCAAACAGTCCAGTAGTTCCTCAAAAGGGGAAACACTGATGGAATTTGACCCAGCAATTCCACTCTTTCATATGTCCAAGAAAACTGGAAACATATGTTCATGAAAAACTTGGACATGAATTTTAAAGCAGCATTATGGGCCTGGTGCAGTGGCTCATGCTTGTAATTCTAGCACTTTGGGAGGCTAAGATGGGCAGGTCACTTGAGGTCAGCAGTTTGAGACCCGCCTGGCCAACATGGTGAAACCCTGTCTCTCCATGTACTAAAGAAATACAAATATTAGCCAGGCATAGTGGCACATGCCTATAATCCCAGCTACTTGGGAGGCTGAGGCAAGAGATCACTTGAACCCAGGAGGCGGAGGCTGCAGTGAGCCAAGATCATGCTACTGCACTCCAGCCTGGGCAATAGAGCAAGACTCTGTCTCAAAAAGAAAAAAACAAACAAACAAACCATTATTCATGAAAGCCAAAAGCAGAAACCACCCACATGTCCATCAACAGATGAATATTTTAACAAAATGTGGTATAGCCACACAATGGAATACTATTAGGTCATGAAAAAGGATGGGGTACTGATCCATGCTACAACATGATTGAACCTGAAAACATCATTTTAGGTGAAGGAAGCCAGACATAAACACTCTACTAAAAAGACCCTGTCTCTACTAAAAATACAAAAATTAGCCAGGCATGGTGGCATGTGCCTGTAGTTCCAGCTACTTGGGAGGTTGAGGCAGGAGAATCGCTCGAACCCAGGAGGCGGAGGTTGCAGTGAGCCGAGATTGTGCCACTGCACTCCAGCCTGGGTGACAGAGCAAGACTCCATCTCAAAAATCAATCAATAAATAAAATTGATAGTGGTAACGGTTGCACAACTCTGGGAATAAAGTCATTGGCTCATATACTTCAAATTGGTGAACTGTAAGGTAAGTAAATTATATTTCAATAAAGCTGTTACCCCCCCCCACCCAAAATCAAAGGCTAGACTATTTAACATGGAAAACCATTCCCATTACATTGTTAGGTGAAAAGAGAGGAGAGTGAGTAGAGCCCTGGGGCTGCTGGGTCCCATAGCTCCCTGTGAATGATGGCCCCTGAGCTGTGGAATGAACTGTGGGATTTCACCCTTCTCCATGAATCCGTGCATTCTTGGTAGAAATTGACCCTGGCTGCCCAAGTCCACAGTGGCGTGCAACTCGCTTTCTCTCCAACTCATCCTTCAAAGCCCCATTTAAGAGCTATTTGGTCCAGGTGTGGTGGCTCACGCCTGTAATCCCAGCACTTTGGGAGGCCAAGGCGGGCGGATCACCTGAGGTCGGGAGTTGGAGACCAGCCCGAACAACATGAAAAAAACCCCATCTCTACCAAAAATACAAAATTAGCCAGGCATGGTGGCACATGCCTGTAATCCCAGCTACTCGGGAGGCTGAGGCAGAAGAATCACTTGAACCTGGGAGGCGGAGGTTGTGGTGAGCTAAAATTGTGCCAGTGCACTCCAGCCTGGGCAACAAGAGCCAAACTCTGTCTCAAAAGAAAAAAAAAAGAGAGATATTTGGTTACAAAATGGTAAAATATAATGGGATTCCAATTTTTGTTTCTATTAAATATATTAATATATAAGTATATGTATGCATGAAAATAGATACACAGCAAAGGATAATAGTGGTTGTCTACAGGTAGAAAGGTTATGGAGCTTTTATTTTCTCCTTCATATTTGTATTCATATTTGTATTGCTCTAATTTTCTATAACGCAATGTATTAATATGCAATTTGAAAAAAGTATACATATATGTATATGTCTTTTAAAACGTATCTATAATCCGAACACTTTGGGAGGCCAAGGTGGGTGAATTGCTTGAGTCCAGGAGTTCGAGACCAGTTTGAGCAACACAGCAAAGCCCCATCTCTACAGAATTACAAAAAATTAGCCAGGTATGGTGGTGTGCACCTGTAGTCCCAGATACTCAGGAGGCTGAGGTAGGAGGATTGCTTGAGCCCAGGAGGTTGAGGCTGCAGTGAACAGTGATCATGCCAGTGCACTCCAGCCTGGGTGACAGCCAGATCCTGTCTCAAATAAATAAATAAAAGATAAAAATAAAAACATATTTTATTCTTTAAGTGTTCTCTGCTGCCTCACTCACATAGTAACACTCCTTTTTCCTCATATTTATAATCCTATATAACAGGTAGTGGCATAATTGCTTATCTTCTCCAACTGACCTCTGAAGGCAGGTATCATTCCTAATTTATCCTTCCATCCAAAACCCAGAAATGCCTGCCTTTGATATGCTAAGTGGGCATAGCATGCATTACCAAATACTAAGCAGTATCTTCTGTGTGAAGCCTACATGAAAATTTTATTCAAGACTTTGTACCCTTTGAGGAGACAGTAATACAGTCCCTTCAATGCTTTGCATTATCATGAGGGATTATTTCCCTTTTTGCCCTTGCTGCCAGGAAGCTAACTTGCATGAACTGTGTGGCTGTCTTATAGCTGCACATCTAACTTTAGTCCTTGAGTCTAATGCATGGCATTTCCTCAACTCTTATTTGAAAAGAAACAAACTACAATCAGTGTAGCTCCGTGAATGAGGTAGGAATAAATAAATGGTGGCTATGCTGTTGAGGATAAAATATTTTCTTCGGAAATCCAAAGTAGTATTTTATCCTAAAAGGGATGGTAGCATCAACATCTAAGGGTGCTTAGGCACTATGTGTCTAGAACTAGAGGCTTGGAGTAACTCAATTTTAAGCTCCAGAAGGGGATGAACCATCTTCCAGTTCTGTGTATTCCCAAGCACCTACACAGAGCTGGACGAACCGTAAGCACCTTTAAATACCTGCTGGATGAATGCTCAGGGCCCAGCATTCCATGTCCTTGTCATGCAAGGTGTCACAAAGTTGAACCCAGGGTTTCTCAGCCTCAGCACTTCTGATACTTGGGCTAGTTGGTTCTTTGTTGTGGGCTGGCTGTCCTGGATGTTGCAGGATGTTGAGAAATATCCTTGTCCTCCACCCTCCAGATGCCTCTGAGACAGAGTTTCGCTCTTGTTGCCCAGGCTGGAGTGCAATGGTGTGATTTTGGCTCACTGCAACCTCTGCCTCCCGGGTTCAAGAGATTCTCCTGTCTCAGCCTCCCGAGTAGCTGGGATTATAGGCATGGGCCACCACGCCTGGCTAATTTTGTATTTTTAGTAGAGACGAGGTTTTTCCATGTTGGTCAGGCTGGTCTTGAACTCCCAACCTCAGGTGATCCCCCTACCTCGCCCTCCCAAAGTGCTGGGATTACAGGCGTGAGCCACCACTCCCGACCAACTTATGCTTTTTGACAATCAAAAATGTCTCCAAACATTGCCAAGTATCTCCTGGGGGCAAAATCTCCCTCTGGTTAAACAGCACAGGTTTTTGTCAGGTGTGGTGGCAGGGGCCTGCAGTCCCGGCTACTTGGGAGGCTGAGGCAGGAGGATCACCTGAGCCCAGGGATTGGAGACCAGCCTGGGCAACATAGCAAGACCTCATCTCCACAAAAAATATTAAAGATTAGTCAGACATGGTGGCTCATGCCTGTAGTCCCAGCTACTCAGGAGGTTGAGGTGGGAGGATCACTTGAGCCCAGGAGTTTGAGGCTGCAGTGAGCAGTGACTGTGCCACTGCACTCCAGCCTGGGCCACAGAGCAAAACTTTGTCTCAAAAAACAAAGAAACAAAAACAACAAAATGTCTTCAAACATTGTTTGAAGCGAATAGTCTAAGATCTCCCACTGGTTAAACAGCGCTGGCTTCAAGCAACATCTTCCAGGTCCTGGAAGCCACCAGCGACAGTCCTAGAATACCAGGGTTGGAAGGACCCCATGCGTTATCCCGTGTACATTCTTTCACAGATGGGCCAGTGGGCTCAGAAAGGAGAGACCCACTGAGGCGCAGCCCCTGCTGACAGGAAACGATGAGGGGATGATCAAAACGTGCCAAGGCAACGCGCTGTCCCCTGACCCTGCTGGCACCTTGAGAGCTCCAAAGTTACTCAGATTGGCGTTTGCAGGCAGCTCCTGATGTCATGGTGTAACCTTCTGCTCAAATTAGCCTGAGCATCTGAGGCTCCCTCTATAAAATGAAGACAAAAAAGAACGCCTGGCTGGGCTCGGGACTCACGCCTGTAACCCCAGCACTTTGGGAGGCCGAGGTGGGCAGATCACCTGAGGTCAGCAGTTTGAGACTAGCCTGGCCAACATGCTGAAATCCCGTCTATACCAAAAATACAAAAATTAGCCGGTCATGGTGGTGTGTGCTTATAGTCTCAGCTACTTGGGAGGTTGAGGCAGGAGAATCACTTGAACCTGGGAGGCAGAGGTTGCAGTGAGCCGAGATTGTGCCACTGCACTCCAGCCTGGGTGACAGGACTCCATTTCAAGATAAAAAAGATAAAAAAAGAAAAAAGAATGCCTGGCTGGGTGCAGTGGCTCACACCTATAATCCCACCATTTTGGGAGGCTGAGGCAGGCAGATCACTTGAGCCCAGGAATTGGAGACCAGCCTGGGCAACATAGCAAGACCCCATCTCTACAAAAAATATTAAAGATTAGTCAGACATGGTGGCTCATGCCTGTAGTCCCAGCTACTCAGGAGGTTGAGGTGGGAGGATCACTTGAGCCCAGGAGTTCGAGGCTGCAGTGAGCAGTGATTGTGCCACTGCACTCCAGCCTGGGCAACAGAGCAAGACCCTGTCTCTCTCTCTCTCTCTCTCTCTCTCTCTCTCTCTCACACACACACACACACACACACACACACACACACAGAGAGAATGCAGGTCTCGAAAGATGGGGATGAGATGTTGCACATGCAGAGTGGCACGTGGCGAGTGCTTCGTGAATGTTTTTCTTTGTCTGGGTACGAATGGTTAAGAGGACTATCCCACTTTTTGCATTGGTGGAGGGTGCAGGAAGAAGAAAGTAGTTAAGCCGTGGGTCCCCTGGGCGCCAGCAGCATGCCTAATGCCCTCTTCTGCAAGGGCTACTTTCCTGAGTCCTTGTTCACAAAATTGCCAGGACCCGGGAAAGAGTCCTGATTTGTCATCACCACCAGATGGTTCTCCATCTATAGAAACAGCTTCATTGTTTTCAGGAGAGAGCTCCACGCAGGCACGGGGCCCATCATCTTTAGACAAGGATCACACTGAGGACCGAAAACCTATGGCATTGGTGCCACCAAGTGGCACAGAAAGCAACTGTCGGTGTCTGTGCACCCGCACTGCCTGGTGCTCCACTTTCCATCTCTCCATCTTCTTCTTCCCTTGAAATCGCACCCGCAAGGGTCGTTTGACTACGCTGCAGTCCTTCGAGGTCTGAAAGGGCTGCAGTGAGAAGAAAGAGCTTTACCATCACATCTGACTCGGCTGTGTCTTTCCTCCCCGTGCTAAATCAGGTCAATGAGCTGATTTGTGTCAAATAAATTAGCCCAGCCGGCTGCTAAGCGGCTCCAAGCCTATCTGTCTCGGGCTTCCAGGTCGGCATTTAGCAGGCTGCAGGCACAGCCCAAGCAGGCACGGATGCCACAGATGGAGCTCGAGGAGCACGCCCTGAAGTGCTGCCCAGATGCAAACCTCCCAGGAAAAACCGAGTCCAGCACGTGCCTAGGGAAGAGAGCACAGCGGATTCCGGCTCCAGACATCCTGCTGCAGGTGCCATGGAGCATTTAGGAATGTCTATACAAACTGAAGTCCTTCCTACCCTTGAAAATCATGTAGACCAGCAGCTTGACAGGGCGGAGCTCATGCTGGGGGACATGTGGACCGCCTTGAGCTCAAATAATCTTACAACACCAGGTAGCCAGTAAGACAGTCCACGGATCCTTCCCCAGCCTTTTTATGTTTTGCATTGCTGCATTTAGCGATTCACTAAAATAAATGACAGGCTCAGGAGATCTGGAGTGCGGTTTTCCCGATCTGTCTCTCTTGGCTCTCAGGAAAGTCGGAGTCACACCGAGAGATGTCCTGCCGTGACAGGCTCCCTCAGCATCCCTAATGCAGGTCAACTCCGGCCGCAGCAAATGCCTGGAATTTATTTGTGCAGAACAAAAAGACTTCTTTCCCCACTGCATAAAATCAGACAAGGAAAAACCAGGCAGCAGGGCAAAGCTAAACTCCTGTGCAATTATGAGAGGGTTTTAACCTCTAACTGGGCTTCAATCTTCCAGGCAGGATGATAGAAGTGGAAAGTACACTTCCCTGCTCTGCAAATGAATTCGCCATCATTGGATTAAATCAATCCAACAGAAGCTAATTATTTTAAAATAATATGGACAGCAGGGTCCTACCTTTATTTACATACAAATACAAAATCCACATTTATATACAAAATACAGGCAAAACTCTCCAACGGAACTTTAATTAGTGGTTATCTCTAGGGGCTGGGAATCTAATTTGGCACAATTTAATTTCTTTGTAAGTTCGTACGTTTTAAGGTTTCTGCCTGGTAATCACAAAAGCAGGGAAAGGAAAACCTTTTACTGAGCAATGCCTGTAGAAGCCCTGCTTGGGAGATCCAAGATGCTCTGTGTATCTCAGGTTAAGCACACCTAAATAATTCAGCAGTGCATTAAGGCTCAGAAACGTAGCACAGTTCTGTGCTTCTCTGCCAAAAGGCAGCTATTTTTATGACAGAAAACACAGCAGCTGTTTTCACAGGTGCAGGGCAGTAATACATGGGAAGTTGGTCCCAGCAGAGAAGGATATGGTGTTTCTTTAAAATTGGAGGGGGAAGAGGCAGAAAATGGTGAGCCCCAGTTGAAATCTGCAAGAGAGAAGGAAGAAGCCAAGGTCTGGGGGAAAACGGGCACCAGATGGCTGGGCTACATTTGCCCTGTGAAAATCAAAGCCTGGGACCTAGCTGTAGGGAGACATGGGCTCTGGTCTTGCTTTAACAGGCGGGGGACTTTTCTTGTCACAAAAATTGGAATTTGGATCTGCAAGATATGCTAGCAGTCACTCTTAATTGACAAATGAGGAAACCACAGCTGGAGAGGTTAATTTACTCAAGGTTATTAAGATCAGTGCTCTCGCCAATAAAATTAGGATACTACTCACATACTTCACACCAATTTTGTTGCACACACACACACACACAGCCAAAGTATTGGAAACATCCCCTAGACTATATAATGTCATCACATTTACTATTCATATTAGCATCAACTGGTCAAATATTTATTCAGGTAGTAACTTACTCAACATTGCCATCTTGACAACATCCCTGAGTACAACTTAATACAATGCCCCAATCCCCACAGGACAAGACAACACACACACACACTCTCAGTCTCTCCCTCTCCCTCCCGCTCTTCCTTAGGAATAGAGATGTGACCAACATAGCCTGGAATCTCGAATTAGTGATAATGGTGATTTCTCATTTAGCCAATGCTCACCCCTGCCCCACCTGTGGCCTAGGT
Organism: Cheracebus regulus; assembly: GCA_963574635.1. Classification (NCBI taxonomy): domain Eukaryota; kingdom Metazoa; phylum Chordata; class Mammalia; order Primates; family Pitheciidae; genus Cheracebus; species Cheracebus regulus. Next base: position 13,802 of record CAUYQU010010270.1, on the reverse strand, counting down.
TGGAGTGCAGTGGTGCAATCACGGCTCACTGCAGCCTTGATCTCCTGGGTTCAAGCCATCCTCCCGCCTCAGCTTCTTGAGTAGCTGGGACTACAGGCATGCACCATCATGTCTGACTACTTTTTAGAATTTCTTTGGTAGAGATGGCGTCTCCCTATGTTGCCCAGGCTGGTCTCGAACTCTGGGCTCAAGCAATCCTCCCATCTTGGCCTCCCAAGTACTAGGATTACAGGTGTGAGCCACCACATCCAGCTGGCAACACCACTTTTGATTTTGGGATAATCTGGGTGCACAGTGATCAGAAGCTTAACTACCCCACATTGCATTAAGAGAAAAACATGAATTTAAAAATTCCAAGAATTAACTCCCCTATCAAAATCTCTGGAAGTGCTAATAAACCACCATTTCTAGTAGCGATGTCTTGGTCCCTCTGGTCTCATAGAATGTGCAGTCCTGAGAAAAAATACACCTGGAGTCTTGGTAAAATATTTGAATATTTAACTGCTTTGCTCACTGGCTGTAACTGGCAAGTGGTTTTCTTCACTACAGTATTAAAGGCTGCACTTCGATTTTACAGACAGTCCAGCAGTTCAACTCCAACATCAAGAACTAATTGAGTCGTACCTAGGCAGGTCACTGAGGAGGTTCTGGGGAGTTGGCCTGTATACTCATCACCACTTGGCTCCCAGCTCAGGTGCAGACCAGCGTCAACCACTTGTTCCACTTTGCTCTGTGACAGCGGACTGGATAAGGCATGTCGCAGATACATGCTCAAAGCAGGAATGCCTGTACACAAAACTGCACACATGCAGTGATCACATGCAAAAGGTCACATGCTGGAAGAGCCTTGCCCAAAAGGCAATAGACTAACATGCCAGAGGTGGGGAAAGCTCACAGTCCCACTGTCTTGTTTTATTGCTCCTATTCACTTACGTGATAGCTTTTTCATAGAAGAACTAGCTTTCTAAATAGAATCTGTAATAACAGGCCCACATTTCTTCCCCAACCCCCACCTCTGAAGTCACTGCATTCAAAGAACTGCTGGCAAGGTGGTGGGGAGAGCCAATCTGTCATGGAGGGGGGGTGTTCCTACCCCTCCAGATCCTCCTGCAGACAGGAGGGTGTCTGCATTTGGTGGAGTCCAAGAGTGTGGTGAGGATGCAGTGGTGAAGTAATAATGCCATTCCTGAAGGCAGCTCTGGGCTGGTAGAGACCTGTGAGGAAGTAACATGTCCTGTGGGGATTTCAGGGTAATTTAATCAGTGGCACTTCAGCATGGCAGGAAGCAAGGGCAGGGAAATAATGAAGTCAGCTCTCAGCTACCAGGAGCTTCTCTGCTCCACCTGACGGGGAGCTATGACCCCAGAGCAGGGCTTCCCTACCTCCGCCCAGCTCACACTTCCAGCCAGGTCATTCTGTGTCACGGGGCTGTCCTGGGCACTGCACGACGTTGGGCGCCATCCCTGGCCTCCCTCCACTTGTGCCCACAGCACTGCCCTCTTCCCCAGCCGTGACAAAAATGTCTCCAGACATTGCCAAGTGTTCCTTGGGGAGCAAAATTACCTCTGGTTGAACACCACTGCCCTAGACCAATGGGAAAAGTTGGTTTGTGAATATGTAAGCTACTTGCTTCTAACACAGAACTGAAAAAAAAGAGAAGGGGACAAAGGCTGCTTTCATTTAAAAATGTACCGTAGTAATCAGTATGAAAAAGAAACAACACTGGCTAGGTCATGAGTAGGCATTTCACCATATGTACATAATAAATGACCAATGAAAATAGGGCATGGGGCTCATTCTGCTAGAAATTAAATAAATTCAAACGAGAACACTGAGATCCATTACCAAAATGTTTAAAAATAGTAACACAGGGTTATCGGGGTAGGCCAAAAATGAACACTCCCATCCATACCAGATGAATATAAATTGGTGAAAATAGTTCAGATAAACATACAAGCATGCATGTGAAAGTATTTATCATCAATGCATTATTTGTAGTAGCAAAAACAACAAGCAGCCTTGGAAACCAGTTAATGTCCTCAGCAGGGAATTAATAATATTATTGTATATCCATGAAATTGACACCATGTGGCCATGCAAATATATTACATAGGCCTCTATGTAACATAGAATATTCATTAGAAAATTGCTTTTCTCAAGAGGACAAAGTGCTTTCATTTTTGCCTAGAAAATGGGGGAAGGGCCTGGCACAGTGGCTTAGGCCTATAATCCCAGCACTTTGGGAGGCTGAGGCAGGTGGATCACAAGGTCAGGAGTTTGAGACCAGCCTGACCAACATGGCGAAACCTCATCTCTACTAAAAATACAAAAATTAGCTGGGTGTGGTGGCACACTCCTGTAATCCCAGCTACTCAGGAGGCTGAGGCAAGAGAATTGCCTGAACCTGGGAGGCAGAGGTTGCAGTGAGCCAAGATCATGCCACTGCACTCCAGCCTGGGTGAAAGAGTGAGACTTCGTCTCAAAAAAAAAAGAAAATGGGGGAAGAAAAAAATGAGTGGTACTTATCTCTAGGTTGTGTGATTTTAGGTTATCATGAGCTTCCTCCTTACATGCTTCTGAATTATCTGGAATTTCTTATCTTTAGCATGAGTTCTTCTTAAAAATAATAACATCAGGTCTGTGGTGGTGGCTCACGCCTGTAATCTCAGCACTTTGAGAGGCCAAGGTGGGCAGATTACCTGAGGTCAGGAGTTCAAGACCAGCCTGGCCAGCACGGTGAAACCCTGTCTCTACTAAAAATACAAAAAAATAGCCCGGGGCAGTGGGGCGTGCCTGTAATCCCAGCTACTTTGGAGGCTGAGGCAGGAGAATCACTTGAACCCGGGAGGTAGACGTTGTGGTGAGTCAAGATTACACCACTGCACTCCAGCCTGGGTGACAGAATGAGACTTCATCTCAAAAAAAAAAAAAAAAAAACCAGTACAATACTAACAAGAGCTCTGTAATCCCTACCCTTCCAACCCCAGGAGTCCATCCAGCCCCGTCTGAGCCTACCAGACTGCCCCTGCCGTTGCTCCCCGCCGAGTTACAGACATTGACTTCTTGCCAAGCATCAGGCCTTGCTCACATCAGCACCTCACAGTGATCCTGAAAGGCAGATGCTGTGATCCCATTTCACAGAAGGGCTTGAGACATAGAAGGGGAAGACGGCCTCAGGCCTCGCCGCTAGTAAGTGGCAGTTCCCAACTCTAGAGTCCCAAAAGAATTCTGTCCTACCTATGAAAAGTATATCCGATAAGCAGTACCTTCCTGCATTTACAGTTTATCTGTAGATCCCAAGGATGGGGAAAGCTGCACTCAGAAACTTGTAAATTGTGCAACTGTTCCTCATGGTTTCCGTGGGGCCAATGTCAACTGAGGCGTCTCCAGGAGGCCCCAGGCAGGCTTGGGACATGCTTAGAGGTGACAGCACTGCTCTCAAGTCCTATCCTCTGCTTCTGCAAAAGCTGTGGAGTTCACCCATCAATAACAGCTCCAGGCTGGTTGCGGTGGCTCATGCCTATAATCCTGGCACTTTGGGAGGCTGACACAGGCAGATCACCTGAGGTCAGGAGTCTGTGACCAGCTTGGCCAACATGGTGAAACCCTGTCTCTACTAAAAATACGAAACCTTACTTAGCTGGGTGTGGTGGTGCACACCTGTGATCCCAGCATTTGGGAGGCTGAGGCAGGAGAATCAATTGAACCCAGGAGGCGGAGGTTGCAGTGAGCCAAGATTGCGCCACTGTACTTCAGCCTGGGCAACAGAATGAGACTCCATCTCAAAAATAAATAAATAAATAAAAGCAGCTCTAGCAGCACCAGGTCCCAGGCCCCATGTAAGGCGTTTCCCTCCCTCCTCTGTCCTTGCCTCAGAGCCCTCTTCACAGTCTCTTGTGTGTTTCTTTCTGCTAGGACCAATCTTTACAACTCCAGCAAGAAGCGCAAGTAAGATTCAGAACTGGGGGAGACGCGCTGTATGACTCAATTCCCTTCAGCCTAAAACACTCGCTTATTAATAACACTTTTCTTGTTTCCTTTTTTTGAGACAGAATCTCAGGACAGGCACGCACCCCCACACCCAGCTAGTTTCTGTATTTTTAGTAGAGACGGGGTTTCACCATATTGGTCAGGCTGGTCTTGAACTCCTGCCTTCAGGTGATCCACCCGCCTCGGCCTCCCAAAGTGCTGGGATTACAGGCGTGAGCCACCACACCAGGCCAATAACACTTTTTTCTAAAGGTGTTTTCATCCCTTTTGTGATCTTCTAAACTCCCAACGTGTTATTTCACACTTTGCTGGGCTCTGGGCAAACAAAACTTAGACAAGGTCCCTGATTCTAGAAACCTTGGGTTGAGGGAATCAGAAACAAACCAGAGTGGAGGGCAGGGAGGGGTCCTAGGCTGGGAGCTGGGAGTCTGGAGCACATGCTAGGTGCTCTGCAGCCTGGCTTCATTATGGAGGCTCAAGCACTGTGAATTTCCAAAAAGAGTGAACATACCCCTAGCTGACTGAAGTACAAAAACATATTCCACAGCCAAATGAAAATGACCTTTGGATCCTCCTAATTTGGGTGTTTATGCCACCTCACTCCTCTTTTGGCCTGGACAATTGAAACATATCCGCTCTCAGGGGAGATGCCCATGGTGAGTCAGGATGGAGCTGGCAAGAGACAGTGGGAAGAGGACTGGACCTAGAGTCAGAGATGAAGTTCTTGTTTGGGATCTGTCACTAAATCTCAGTGGGGACCTGGGAAGTCACTTCACCTCTCACTATTTCCTCATCCACAAAGTAGAAATACAAGAAAGCTTAATTCTCCATCATAAGGTTGGAGTTCCTGTTTGTGAAAGCACTGGAAATGTAAAATGTGCTCTTCAAGTACAAAGTCAGAGAGGATCTGTAAATAGGCAGAGACTGCCCTTTAGTAGAAACTGTTCTCATGAAATCTACATTATGTTGCTCAAGAGTTAAAATAAGCTCAAAGGAGAGGCTGATACCAATGTCAACCAAGGGAAGACAGACACTGAAATTCCAAACTGAGTTACCAGAAAAAGGTGGATGAAACATGTAGACAAGCCACAATCCTGTCACGTCAATTTGATTTAGTCCTGCTGGACTCTGAAAAGTCCAATGCAAATGGGATAGATTTCTTGGGATCTAATATTTTAAAAACTGCCTGACCAGTGTCCCCTCTAAGAAAACCTATTTAAAGGAGGCAAATAATTTTGGGAGATGAGTATAAGAGGTAGTAGGAGGAAGTTAAGGAAAATCACCACTACATATTGCAGAAATGTACTGGAAGGCAAATACGGCCCAAAGTAAAAGCTCCACTGAAAAAAACGTTGAATACTGACCACAGAATTAGCACCTTGCTCCCAGGTCAATAATTTGAACCAAAAAAAATTACAAAGCCCTTGCTCAATCCTGAGGTTTGTGAAGGAATATAGGAGAGTTGCATGTTAAGGTGACTCCAGAAATCAAAGAGCAATACTATTCAAAGAACATGATGTCTTGATCTTAGGATCAAATATTCTAGACCTTGAGCTGGAAAATCTGTGTTACGGTAGGAAAAATGGGAAGTGCTTTATGCTGGTGGATTCAGGACACACCAGCAACCCACATGTGCGGCATTCTCTAGGTCAGAATGACCGTTCTCATCTCCCACTGAGGGGGGTGAGACTCTTCTCTTGCAGTGCTCTGACAGGAAGTTGAGTTTTTTCTTCTTTACAGATCATAGGGAAACCAAACATTTGTACCTGTTACACCCTGAAGCTGAAAGCAATAAAGAATAAACACACACAGCAAGCTGCGAGATGAGTCTGTTTAGGGATAGCCTCAACACTAGGTTTCTATTGACAGAACGGGAGGAGGAGTCTCTGACCCTCCTGAGGCTCCCTCTGAGCAGCCCACAGTTAATTTTAAGTGGCAAAAGAAATGAGAACAAATTCCTCCAGGATGAGAAATTAGATTTCTGCTAAAACAGTGCTCTCCATAGGATATATGAGCACATTCAACCGTCATTAGAAAAGAGCCTCAGGGCGGGCACATGGTGCCCACTGCTAGAAATCCTGCAGTTAGATTAGAAAGGAAGAGTGTCTGAGTTTTCAGATAATTTTAGACATTAGGATGTGGCGAACAGGTCATGTTCAGGGCCTATGCTTGATACTGTCAAAATACAAACAAAAATAACTGCCTAGAGAAAACACTCATATCCTAAAAGACAAAATGCTTTATCTGGGTGAAAGAATGATTTAACTCCTGAAAGTTGAGAACACAGACCAACAACAAAAATAATTTCCTTGAACATATTCAACTAGAATGGCAAGGTATCTTCCTACATAAAACATTAGAATTTTCCCATTGCTCCAAAGGAATCCAATAAATAATTTTACAGTGAAAGGGCCTGGATCAAAACTGGAGGTGACATTGGCCCCCGACGAACACAAGTCACAGGTCCCTGTGCAGGTCCCAGGGCTGAGTCACCCAAGAACTCCGGACACCACTACGAGCCCGGCCTGTGGTTTCATCTTTCCCGAATGGGACGGGCTGGAGGGTCCAAGCTGCTATGCAGAAGAGTTCCATCTGGTAAGCCCGGTGGTTAGCAAAGCCAAAGATGACAACACGAGATGTGGTCAAAGCCAAGGTTTCCTCGCCCTGTCTTTGTCTTCTTCCCACAGCCTGGTCCCAGTTGCCAAAGCTGGGCCCCAGGAGGCGAGTTCTTCAGCGGGGCCTCCTCACCCGGGCTGGACCAAGTCCGCTGCACCCGTCACGCAGGGAAGAGCTCAGGCGGGCTTTCTCCATAGCAGTACTTTGCTATGGGGTCCCGGTAGGTGTTCTCGTGCTGCACGCTCTGTTGGCAAAAGAAAGATAAGTGCGTAGTGAGAGCGAGCACAGCTTCACACCTCCCTCTCGGAAGAGTGAGAGTCCATCGGGACTGTCAGATTCTCCCTGCAGGAGGCTGGCCCAGTCCATCTCCAAATGTCGCTAAAGGCTCCAAGGCACTTTATGGAACAAAGAAGAATGTTCAACCCAGAATGCCAACGAACTGCATGAACATGGACATAACATCACTGTGGGATTGTTTCTTTTTATGTACACCAGTGAGTTTTATAAATAACTTTGCTGTGACCTGGCTACTTGAGACAACTACTTTTTCTCAAATTACTTGAAACAGACTAAGATCCAATGGGTGTTTTGCGCCTGATCCTGTGCTTCAGACATTCAGTTCCTGGTGAGGAACCCTGCAGAGACACTAAGGAGATGCACTTTAAATTGCTTTCATAAAGTTGATGTACCTAAAAATTTGGTGCATGAGCCAAATCCTACAATACGAGGCAAGCCTCTTTGGCTAAGCAAATTGGAAGTGTGAGTTAAAGCAGACAATCATTCCTGATGGCTAATTTTTCAGCAATTTGTTTTCATACAAGCAACTTGAGCTTTTGGCTAGTCTAGAATTCATTAATTAGTCCAAGACCAATGCTAAGCAACAAACTTGTAAATATTCATCCAATTTAATAGACATATAGCCGAATCTTCTCTTTCTTGGGATACTTTTATCAAAACAAATCAAATGGCAACTGGGAAATCTTTTTATGGTGAAAAGACCAGGTCCAAAAGTACAGTAGCTTTGCTGAAGACTGGAAATAATTCTCAGGTTTTATCAGTGAAGGAAAGAAAATACTTCACCTTTTTGAGCGTTTCTTAGAATGAGAGTGAATCTGAATCAAAATGACTCATGTGTTCAGCCTTCCTCCTCATTTCCTTTAAAGCTCATTCAAGTGGAAAGCTCTTCAAGCAAAACAAGACCATCAGGAATTTCTTAATGTTTTCAAATGCTCATTATAATCCCTGAAACATTTACCCAATGATACTGAATGCTCACAGAACAAACCAGAGACATGAGAAGGGACATAAAATCAAAAAGTGGACTACAGAAATCTGGCAAAGGGTACAAGAGCTTTAGAGAATGACAAATGAGTCCATTATCTCAGATGAAGCCAGTAAAATCTTAGCGACACCATGAACAGGAGCCAGAAGAAGTGTGCGCTATAATAAACACGTCTGGTGATTTTACAAAGAGAGCGCCACAACTGCCCAACCACAATAGCTGAGAGCCGAGGAGACAGTGATGAAAAAGCAAAGACTTTCAGACCCTTTCGGCAGCAGGTGCAATAATATTTAATACCCAAAGAGCGAAGCATTTAATGACAGCACGCTAATTGGTATTGAGAGCCTGATAGCCTACAGATTTATTCATGTATTTTTAAACATTCACCTGCCTCATCCCCTTGAATCCTAAAATAAACAACGACTCCATCCCAGAACAAATTGCTACTTACTCTAAACAAGAGGTTACTGGAAAGCCTTAGTCAAATTTCAAAGACAGGGAGGAGGACCTTCTCTTCGGAGCTGGACTATTAGGACTCCACCAGACTTAAAAATAATTTTAAGCTTCCATTTGAAGAGCAAATGTACCCATCAGATAGGAGAGATGCAAGTTGATTAGACCCTGACTTAATATAAATGCTTCACCTCCCCTAACTTGTATAAATCTCTCGTTGACATTTTAAATACTATCATTACACCAAACAAAGCGTGACATGGCTTCATTTGAGTCTCTTCTCCATTACCACCCCATCAAAAGGATCTCAGTGTGTATTTTCTAGTTTTCTTCTAACCCATCAGCTGCCATCCTACAGCTAGAGACATCACAGCTTCTGACCTGGGATGAGGTCCTGCATTTGGCCAGGCACAACTCAAAGTGATCTTCGACTGCCATGAAGAGGTTCTGGAATGCCACAGCTGCCCGGTTGAGGAAGCGCTCCAGGAGAAGTTGCTATGGAAACAAAAGTTAGTGCCTGTAATAAATTACCTAAGCCAGCACAAGGTGACCTTGGCTATCTCTCCTAAACTAAGAGAATGCTGATATAGGGAGAGGGGGGAAAGAGAAGGAGAAAAGGAGGGAAGGGAAGGGATAGACGTGTGAACACACGTGCATGCCACAGCACCCCGGGTATCTTATTCATTAGATATGTGATTAGCAGCACAATGGTCCATTCTGCCAAAGAGCCATTCAAGCAACTGGGAACCACCTCCTTTCCTGTCAGATAAAAGCCATTGTGCAGCAATTTCTGACACCTACAAAGTTCCTTTTTAAGTTTTATTTTTAGAAGAACCTCACAGGAAGAGCCTAATGCTCATCACAAAACAAAGGCCAAAAGGGAAAAGGAGCTGTAGAGCCAGGAGCAACTTCCCATACCTTGTTGGGCTGCAGGCAGCAGGAGACACAGTACTCATAAGCGCTGCAGCAGCCGTTGGGCCAGCAGCCATCACAGCAGTACTGCTTTGTGCTGGGGACATTGACGTTACAGCAGCCGTTCACCAGCAAGTCCTTCCTCTCGCAAACGTAGCCTGCAAGTCAGAGACCACCTTAGCATAAAACCAGCAGCCTCTCCACCTCCCTACCGGGGATGACCATGAAGCAGCACTGAAAGTACAGCACGCAAAGAACACAGAGCCAGGAGCTGGAGTCTGGGGCATCATCCTAAGCACCAAAGAGCCGGAAATTGGACATAATGTGAGTGGGGCTTGCTTTCCCCATGCAGTCGTTTGCAGGAAGCAGGCACTCCCACATTATTGCCAGGCTGCATGTCGTAACCTACCTACAACTACTGTTTAGTCTGCTGGCACACGTTTGATTTCATCACCAGGTCAAGCTACAGCTACGTTCTTCTATCCTAACCTATGCAAGCCAACAGCTCATCTGTGCCTGAAGAAAAATGTCATTCTCTTTTGAACAAGAAGTTTAAAACAGAAAAAAATAAGGCATTGATTGACAGATGTGAGATCCTTCTAGATTTAACAAACAAACCACTTTACAAATCTCTTTTAGACGCTCGCTGCTTACTGAGTAATTTGGAGGATTATAAAAATAGGAATATTCACATCTAACCCTTATAAACTGATTTGTATATGTACATGCCAGGGACTCAATCACCCCTCAGCCTTTGGGAATGCAGTTCTCTAACACTCAAGGAAGAAAAAAACCTCCTAATCCCCCCACACTTCTTATAAATCCCATCATCTATATACACAAGCCCCCTCTAACCCACCAATGCATGCCCAACTTTAGAGAAAAAAATCTGCTTGCAAAAGCTAATTTATTGTTTGGAGCTGCTAAACAGACATTTCTCTACATCCTTCTGGGAATGAGACAGAAAAATATAAGGAGAAGTCCATAAGGGCCACCACTTGGCCCTCAGGAAACTCCCAGGTGTACACATGCGCTCCCAGGTGCACGCTTAGGCCCACAGGAGCAGAGCAGCTGCTCCCCGCCTTACTCCATTCCACAGGCCCCAGGTTCTTAATCCTCAGAGAAGGAGACTTAGTGAAGTATAAGGTTGTTTTGAGAAACTACTTTAGAAAACAAAGTCTGTTCAAAAGCAGGAGGCAGCAGTAGAATAATGATAATGAAGAAACTAAATGGGCCCTCACTTAAGACTTGGGCAAATGAGACCTATAGAGAACTGGCTTCCAGATACTTGGGAATCAGTGCCTTTTGTTGTAGTTGCTGTTTAGCTATGTTATTCTGTCTTCTAAATTTAGAGAGGAATGATTCTAATACTATAGTAAATGTTTCTTGGGATTCTTCCTATTTCTACTCATTTTCTTTACAGGGACTAGAAACAAACACAAAATGTAAATAAGTTAGTTAGCATTTTCCTCAAAATTCTGCTCAAAATAATACATACATAGCAACTCTATATAATGTGACCTAAACTCTGCCAGTTGAATTCTCTTTCTGCCCTTTACTTTTCGTAAGTGTCAGCATCTTAGGTGTTCTTTTTTCTGCCCCCCTGCCAACTTACAGTATTCAGCCTTGAAGCTGCAGCTTTTTCTCACTCCCACTGAAAGCAAGCTCATCAAGACCTCTCATCTTGCATCGTACATCTACTCACACAAACGTTACTTCCAACAGGAGTCCTGTAAGATCACAACCTCATATTCTGTTGCTATTGACTTGAAAATTAACTTCCAGCCTTTGAAAAGTTTGTAAATGCAAATGATCTTATTTAATAATGTGTTACCCTGGCAATATTCATAGTGGCATCTGCTTGCTAAGAGGCATAAGTTCTTACATGTTTTCTTTACTAAACTACTTACTTCACCCACGTTCATGGAGAAAAATAAAACCTATAGCTCTTGGATTTTTATTAATTGACTGATTCATTCATTCCTGGAATTTTTTACTCAAGGAGTCTGAGAGTCTCTGTCTCACCCAAATTAATCAAAAGAATATTCTTTCACTAGCTATGATAAAAGAAGATGCCAAACTGTGCTCCTAACCCAATGCTAAACGTGAAAATCAGAGCGTAAGATTTCCTGTTTTCTCACTGAATGTCACACATCCTGTAAGAAGCCCTGAACTCCAAGTCAATGTCTGCCTCTTGACTATGTCATCTTATGGAAGTAACTTCCTTTTGCTAAACTTCACTCTGCTTATTAAAAACAAAAAAACAACACCCATGTTATTTTCAGTATGATTTGCTTTTTCAATGTGATCTTAAAAACACAGCTTGCTGCTAGCATCACTGCTGAGTTGGGAATGCATTCTGGTGCAAAACACTCTAGCTCTGTTACCTGAGGTGGGCAGTTTTCCCCAGCTCCTTTCTTCATTTCCAAATAATTTCATCTCTAGTTTGGAGACTTTGAGATCTTTTTTAAAAAGTGTTTTTATTTTGCAAGGAATACAACCCCCCCACCCTTTTTAAGCAATAATGCACTGTGGTTTTTTCTTGTTGTTGTTTTTTTTTTTTTTAGACAGGCTGTCACTCTGTCGCTCAGGCTGCAGTGCAGTGACATAATCATGGCTCACTGCAGTCTCGACCTCCCCAGGCTCAGGTGATCCTCCCACTTCAGCCTCCCAGTTTCTGGGACTCCAGAGGCTGAAGTATGCCACCATGTCCAGCTAATTTTTTATTTTTTGTAGAGACAGAGTTTTGTTATGTTGCCCTGGCTGGTCCTGGACTCCTGGGCTTGAGTGATCCTCCTGTCTTGGACTCCCAGAGTGCTGAGATTACAGGTGTGAGGCAACACACCGGCCTGTGGTTTTCATTTTAAAGACAGCAGGTGTCTTCATTTAGTTCAGCTTCATTAAGTATAGATGAAGATTCTAACACAATGTTACCTATAGCAATTTCCATATTGGTACATTCACAATCCATTTGTTCTGAGATTTTTGGAAATAGGGCAAAATTTGCTCTAGAAAAAAAAAGCATGTTATTTGCAAACCTCCAGTAGAAAAGAAAATATGTAAAACAATCAGGGAACTTTGAATACTGTTGGATATTTGACATTAGGAGAAATTGTTACTTTTTTTGATGTGATAATGGTATCATGTTTAAGGTTTATAGAAGTCTTTGGCAATCCTGGGCCAGTTCCTTAACCTTGGTGCTATGTCTTCACTTACAATATGAGGATAGTGGTATCTATCTCAAAGGACTGTTGCAAAAATCAAAGGAGATATTTAAGGAATGCTGCCAGCCCAGTGCCCAGTACATAGGAAGGGCTCCATGAGTACATGCTAAGCACTAGCAGGAGTCTCATTCTCTAAGAAGACTCGGCAATCTTCAAGTGGTAGGAGCTTAGCAGGTATCTAGTCCAACCATCTTGCCCAGGCAGAAATCTTCTGACAGCTTAAAAGTGAGAAAATCTTATCAAATAGATTTATATAAGTTTTCACTGTTAAAAGTCATATCTTTTGAACGTCTTTACAATTACTTTGAAATGATCTGGTCAGTCAATAAGTACATTTCTTGAGTGTCAACACAATGTCAACACAACCTTATTCAGGTTACCAAGAAGGAAAACTGACCTCTTATCCTCTAGAGTTCACTATCAAGATGAGAATAAAAGATTGGCAAGATGGGGAAATACTAAGGCTGGGGAGAGACTGTCAGAAGGGGCCGGGGGACTAATGCATGACATAGTGCTAATGCTGTAAGTTGTAGGGAAAAGGAGCTTTTAAGAGTTAGAGTTATTGAGAGAGATCCAAGTTGGCCGATTAGCAACAGCTCAGGAATGTAGCTCCCAGTGAAAGCACAAAGAACGAGTGGACGTCGCACTTTCCGATGAATTTTTGTTGCCCACAGACTGGGAGATTCCCAGTAGAGGAGCCACACGGGTCGCCAGCACGACTCTTTTGGCCGGCGCGCTGTTTTGCCGGGGCCCCAGCGCGGCGCTTCCTGGTGCGGAGTATATGGGACGGACGGGCTCGGCTGGTCCCATCCCCACAAGGAAAACAGCAATTGGAAGCGCTGATGACTGAGAGCTTCACAGCAAGTACAGCGAACCCGGGAAGGTCTGGCTCTGTGGGGAACGGGCATCCGCCAAAGGAAAACTAAGAAACAAAAAAACTTCATCACCGGGCAGAGAGAGATCCAAGATGGCCACGTAGCAGCAGCTTGGGATTGTAGCTCCCAGTGAAAGCGCAGAGAGCAAGTGGATGCTGCAATTGCAGGCGAATTTTTGATGCCCACAGACTGGGAGATTCCCGGGGAAGGAGCCACACGGGTCACCAGCACGACTCTTTTGGCCAGTGTGGCGCTTCTTGGTGCAGAGCGTACGGGACTGGGTGGTGCCCTTTTAGTCAGGCTCCGCTGGTCCCATCCCCACAAGGAGAACAGCAATTGGAAGCGCTGAGGACGGGGAAAGCACAGCTGAACCCGGGAAGGCCCAGCTCTGTGGGGAAGGGGCGCCCCCTGAAGGAAAACTAAGAAACAGAAAAAACTTCATCACCAACA
>CAUYQU010010269.1:0-38317 GCA_963574635.1 Cheracebus regulus | reverse complement strand
TTTGTTTAAGGATGTTGAATGTTGGCCCCCACTCTCTTCTGGCTTGTAGGGTTTTTGCTGAGAGATCTGCTGTGAGTCTGATGGGCTTCCCTTTGTGGGTAACCAGACCCTTCTCTCTGGCTGCCTTTAGCATTTTCTCCTTCATTTCAACCCTGGTGAATCTGACGATTATGTGCCTTGGGGTTGCTCTTCTTGAGGAATATCTTTGTGGTGTTCTCTGTATTTTCTGGACTTGAATATTGGCCTGTCTTGCTAGGTTGGGGAAGTTTTCCTGGATAATACCCTGAAGAGTATTTTCCAGCTTGGATTCATTCTCTTTGTCACATTCAGGTACACCTATCAAACGTAGGTTAGGTCTTTTCACCTAATCCCATATTTCTTGGAGACTTTGTTCATTCCTTTTTACCCTTTTTTCTGTCATCTTGCCGTCTCGTTTTATTTCATTGAGTTGATCTTCGACCTCTGATATCCTTTCTTCTGCTTGGTCAATTTGGCTGTTGAAACTTGTGCATGCTTCGCGAAGTTCTCGTGTTGTGTTTTTCAGCTCTATCAGTTCACTTATATTCCTCTCTAAGTTGTCCATTCTCATTAGCATTTTGTCAAATCTTTTTTCTAAGGTTCTTAGTTTCTTTGCATTGGGTTAGTACATGTTCTTTTAGCTCACAGAAGTTTCTTATTATCCACCTTCTGAAGCCTGATTCTGTGAGTTCATCACACTCATTCTCTGTCAGGCCTTGTTCCCTTGCTAATGAGGAGCTGCGATCCCCTGTAGGAGGAGAGGCATTCTGATTTTGGGTGTTCTCAGTGTTTTTGCACTGGTTTCTTCCCGTCTTTGTGGATTTATCCACCTGTTGTCTTTGTAATTGCCAACTTTCAGATTGGGTCTCTGAGTGGACATCCAGCTTGTTGGTGATTAAGTTTTCTCTGTTTCTTAGTTTTCCTTTGGTGGACGCCCCTTCCCCACAGAGCTGGGCCTTCCCGGGTTCAGCTCTGCTTGCTGTGAAACTCTCAGTCCTCAGCACTTCCAACTGCTGTTTTTTTTGTGGGGATGGGACCAGCCGATCCCGACTAAAAGGGCACCCAGTCCCGTATACTCCACACTGAGAAGCGCCACACCAGGGCGCCGGCAAAATAGCCGCGCTGGCCAAAAGAGTCACACTGGTGACCCGTGGGGCTCCTCTGCTGGGAATCTCCAAGTCTGTGGGCAACAAAAATTCATCTGAAATTGCAGCTTCCACTTGCTCTCTGTGCTTTCACTGGGAACTACAATCCTGAGCTGCTGCTAATCGGCCATCTTGGATCTCTCTCTGCCTGGTGATGAAGTTTTCTCTGTTTCTTAGTTTTCCTTTGGTGGACACCCCTTCCTCATAGAGCTGGACCTTCCCGGGTTCAGCTGTGCTTGCTGTGAAACTCTGAGTCCTCGGCGCTTTCAATTGCTGCTTTTTTTGTGGGGATGGGATCAGCCAAGCCCTACTAAAAGGGCACCCAGTCCCGTACACTCCGCACTGAGAAGCGCCACACCGGGGCACCGGCAAAATAGCTGCGCCGGCCAAAAGAGTTGCTCTGGCGACCCGTGGGGCTCCTCCACCAGGAATCTCCCGGTCTATGGGCAACAAAAATTCATCTGAAAGTGCAACATCCACTCGCTCTCTGCACTTTGGGAGCTACAATCCTGAGCTGCTGCTAATTGGCCATCTTGGATCTCTCTCTCATTACTGATTTTATGCATGGGACTAAGTGGAAAAATAAAGCTAAAATTTGCAATGGCTAGCCAGAATCAACAAAATGATTAGATAATTATCATTGGATCCTAAATTTTACCACTATAGATTCTAAGCTTTAGATTTTGCATAGGTCCATATTAGGATTTAAAATACTCAAGTTGTTTTGGTTGTTTTAATGTCTCTTATTTTTAAAAAGTCCTTGACTATTGAACTATGTGTGTTCATTCTTAATCATTAGGAATATTAACTCACTAACCAGTTTTAAACATTATTAATGAATTCTTCCCCAAATAGAAGCCAGTTTCCTTTCTCAGCCATTAACACAATGTTGTCAAGAAATTTATTATCTCAGAAATACCTTCCAATAGGTAGTTCTCTTCATTGGAAAAAGTTTACATTACTACATGTTTTCTATCTACTATGAGAGTGATCAAAATGTGGAGAAACCAATTCCCTGGGAAAAGATGACTTGTTGATGTGCAGATGTGTAATCTATCTGTAAACAAGCAGGCATTTTTACACACAGGCTGAAGACATACACAACAGACCATCTTTTCAACATTTCTTTAATCAAATTGATATTGGTAGGTTTAAAAAACATTGAAGTGAGAAGATGACAGCTAGGGAAATAAGGTATCCTATGAGTATTTATATTAAAATATTTAAAATTTAAAAATAATAAGAAACATCAATTGGCTTTTTGTAACTGAAGAGAAACTAACCAAGTATTGTTTCCCAGTTTTTTACAAGCAGAGACCACAGGAGGATTCTTACATAAGAAGCACAAGGAAAAGAATTGTTAATTTTGTGTGTATGTTTTTGTTTCTCAGAATTGTTTGGAATAACTTTGTCCAGTCAGAAATGAGTAAAAACAAAATGTAAGAAACATTAAAACAGGGAGCATATGGTCTTAAGAGATAATCTTGGAGAATATAGCAAAAGAAAAATTGCTCTGTTAGATAATGTAATTTGGTATGTAACACAAACATTTAAAATTCTGATTAAAGTGACTAAAGGATTTATTTTTAAAAAAATCAAAACAGAACTTAGGGAATAAAACTCAAATTTACTATCAGTAGTAACTTGACGTAGGAGTATAAATCCTCTCACTTAGATAAACATGAATATAAAATATTGTCTGTATTCTAGGGTTTCCTACATTTTCTGTAAAGAGTGATTCATGCTATGTCATATGTAAATGACTCAACATTTTGAGCTAAAAGGCTGTTTACACAATATACACATTCTTTACTTACAAAGCAAAATAAGCTTAACACTTTTATATTAAAAACCTGGGATACAGCAGGATTAGTAGCACCATGAAAAATAATTCTTTCCCCAAACTGCAGTCTTTTATTTTACTCAGTGTGACTCTTCTCTTAATTGAATTTTTAATGTACCATTTTAGTAACTGGGCAAAATATTTAATTTTCATCTTATAATTCTTGGAGAAAGTCTTTCTGGACCCCAAAAGTAAATTTGTTTCCCTATTTCTTTAGTAGAAAAATAATAGACACCTTGCTCTGGCGCATTGCTGAGGTACATCTGAATCTTCATGGTTACTAGTCGGCATGTTATCTTGGTCATATATAGTAGCACCATTGACGGCAGCAGTAGTAAATTTGGGGACAATGAGACATTGCATCCTAGGAATTTTATATATTTATATATATATATCACATTTTAAAACACACAAGGAATTATTCAAAATGTTATGTCCTCTTCATGCACACTTGACATCGGCTAATACGTGTTCTCAAGTCTCCTGCTTTCAGCGTTTCTGACTGAGGTTTGCTGGGAAATAAGAAATAAGACAATCAGATCCACCTTTCCTGGTATTTCAATTCTGTTACTGGTTCAAATTTAAAACCAAACATTCTCTTTGTGTTAGGTAGTTCTGTTGGTGACTTAATGGTTTACTTTTCAGCAATATGATCTAATGCAGTGACTATTATGGTTTCAGAGACATTAGTGGTCATAGATATTTTTGTAACTATTCTCTACACCACTATTATCTTTGTATATTTGTGTCTTCCTTTCATTTTCTATCCTTTTCTCTTTCTCTGATAGATTTTTCTAATATTCACAGGATGAGGGAAATTTGGGAAACTCATGATGAATAGATAATAAGGACCATAAGAAAAATATTAAGTAGTGATAACTCAAAAGCAGCACATAAAAATAAATTTAAACAGAAGAAAATCAATAGGTTGAGGTATATGTATTATGTATGTCTTGCTCATTCAAACACTTAAATGAGAATCTTTAAAATACCCTGGGAAAGGAGACCAGAGGACTGAGAGGGAGAAGACAGACTGTAACTTCAATTCCTAGGGTGATCTCAATCTAGTTGAACAGCTGCTGAACTTATTAGGAAGGTCACATAACCTTTCTTTATCTCTGTTTCATTATTGAAGGATTACTACTAAGCTATCACAAACCATACTCACCTAATATTAATCAAGTCTATTTTTCTGACCTGAGTCATGTATATGAGAAGAACAAGCAAGAATAAAGTACTCAATCCAATAAATTCGTAACATTTGTTGAGGATAAACCATCCATAAATTGTCTTTCTCTTCCCTAGCATGTCTGAAGGAAGCTTTGGACTTGAATTAAAACTATAAGCACTTTACCTGAACATGTCTGACACATCTACAGTTGCCAGCCAAAAGCTATAGGAGTTGGCATAGTAGTTACAGGTACCCCTCCCATGACATTCGATGAAGGGAGCTGAACGAAACTCTTCCAAGCAGGAACCAGGGGAGGCTAGGGCTTGACCTGAGCCTTCTGCTCCTGCACTTGTATGCTATAAAAGACAAGGAAAAATGTGCTGCAATACCCATGTGTCATAATAGCTTAGTGAGTATCCCAAGATGTGTGCTTAGCTTAGCCAAAAATTCAAATCCAGTGAAGGAACAGGCCCAGAGGTAAGAGAATAGTATCCACATCAAGGGTAGTCAACAAAAGTAATGGGCAGATAATGAAAATATGTTACAGGAAATGTGTGAGGGGAACACAGTGCTTGGATAGAAGCTATTTGAAGTTTAAGTTTCTTATTAAGCAAATGGCAGGGATTCCTCATATTTGAAAGAAATATAGATGGAATGAACAGTCAGCTATGATGACAAATGCAAGGAAGAATGTATAATACCATCATGAAGGAATAACCAATCCACAGAGAATCCCATCCCTGAGGACAACGGGGAATCTGGATCGTCTGACTGTGAACTGCGATCACCACGGCTGGGGCTTCACATACTGCACATCTGGTAAAGGAAGGGGAGAAGGAACATAATCTACAGAGTGAGCATGTGAGAAGTAGCAGTCCTGCTTCATTGGAAGCCTTCCTGGTACAGAAGTCCATTAATGCATCTTTCAATGATCACAAAAGTTGAACAAATGCCCTTTGGGGATTGCATTTGCATAAGCACTGTCTCCCAATGTACATAATAAACTGTAAACTTTTTTTCAAAAAACTGCAGAACCAGTGCAATAGCCTTTTCATTTTCCATTCTGCCCTAGATTTCTATTCATACTTGCTATAGTTGATGCCATAATTGTCATAAGAGTTTGGCTGTTGTATTGCACTATTACTTGTTATCAAAGTGCTCATTTGGAGGGGAGACATTTAGTAATGCTGAATCTGTGGTAAGAACAATATCAGAAAGATTGGAAAATATAAGAAGCAGACATTTTCTCAATCTCCACCCATTATTCTTGGTCCAAAGGACATATATTAAACATTTGACTATATCTGGAGAAGTACGACATATCCAGAATGCTAAGTAGGTACCCAGGCACTTGGAGATGAGGCTGAAATCTATAAAATCAAGTAAAGTAGCAACAGAATGAATATATCTGAGCCTTCCATATCTTTAATAAAGAACATGAGTGGACCTGATGTATGACTGAGGCCAGTGTGGCACTTTACCTAACATAATGTGTAAGACATTTAGACAAGCCTTTACTCCCAAGAGTTGGGACTGACAAAATTACACACACACACACACACACACACACACACACACACACACACACACACACACACACACACTCTCTCTCTCTCTCTCTGTCTCTCTCTCTCTCTGTCTCTCTCTCTCTGTCTCTCTCTCTCTTTCTTTCTCTCTCCTAAATTCCCAAAGGATTCAGGAAAATTTATTAAAAAGGGCACCATGAATTTGCTACTAAGGCTGAACCAGCTTTAATCTTTAATCTTTATATTTAATGTCAAAGGAATTAGACTTTCCAGCAATTCATCCTCTATGGTTACTGAAATCCTGGGTCATGATCAGAATAAAAATGGCAATATCCAACATTCCTAGGAGATTGAATTAAACTAGGTTTCAAAATGGCAAAACTCTAAGAGCTCTCTATTAATGGTACCCCGCTTCTCTCAGTTACTTATGCTCCAAATCTCAGCTACCACCTCCTCCCACTATGGCTAAACAACTGCCAAATCCTATCTAGCCTAATAACATGATACATGTACCCCACTGTGAGTTCAAATTTACTTACATTACAACAGGGCTATAGCAATACCCTTCAATCCAACTGGTCTCTCTACCTCAAGACTATCACTTCTGTAATCGATTGTTACACATTGATGGCTCTATAATCTTTGCTGAAGTGTAGCTCAAAATATTTTGGGGCTCCTTGTTAAATATCAAATAAATTTCAAACTACAATTTGGTACTGAAGGCCTTCTACCATTTGGGCCCAAGCTACCTTTACAATCTTTTCTCCCAACACAAGCTTTATATACTACATCCTAGACACATTAATTTATTAACTATTGTCATTTTATCTACCTAGTATATCTTTTTCCTTTACAACTGCCTGTGCCTCAAGTCCTTCTAGTCGTTCAAGAACTGACCAGTTCAAGATACATTTCTTTATATGGTCATCCCAGATTTCTCCAGTTGAAATTAAACATCTCTTTCCCTATGTTTTAACATTTTTATTAAATCTATTGTAGCACTTAGCCCAAGTCTGATATATATTAGACTAATTTATGTAATAAATAATTACTACACTGTGAGTTCTCTGGCTATTACACTATGTCTATCATGGGGGCCTGGTTAAAAGCAGACCCCCAATAAATATGAGTCAAACTAAATACTTAATTGAATATTAAGAGGTATCTCTGTTCTACCTAACCTAAGAGGAATATCATCAGATTGTTAGCTTTGGACCCAAATCTGACTAGTTAACTAACTGGGGATTAGTAAAAGTCAAAGCTAAACCAATGCCTTACCGACTAATGAATGGCTGGATGCTCTGGCCCTTTAGGGGTTGCATGCTCATTGGCATGGGCTCTGGGGTAGAGAGCCAGTAAGAATAGTCATTTCTTGAAGCAAAGTTGCAAACATTATTGATGTTGCAGAACATGAAAGGCATGGTACTAAAACGACGAAGGCAGCTGCCAGCCGTCCCTAGAAAGAATTAGAGAGAAAACAATGAAGGACTGCATGATGATGATACTTTAGTTTTTTCTAAAACAATAGCAAACATCCTTTCAAGGAAACTTGCCAGCATTTCATAAGTAATAAATATACTATATTTCTTAAATCTAAGATTTATTCATTTTAACATTTATAAAATAAGGATGTATTTTATAATGTATGTTGATATTTATTGTGGTAGCTCATTATATATTCCTCAATGCTGTTTTTAAACTAGTGGTGCATTTTGTAAACCATGGTGTCTTATGGAGAATATTTAGTAATTCATCATGTACAAGTGAAGGATACACACTGAGTCCTTACGATATTTTATCAATATTTTGTGCTCCAGGCTGCCTTCTCTTCTTCTAAGACATCCTCAGTATGTATCTTGGGTGCATTTGCAATCTCATTAGGCCTAGGGACAATAGTAATGCTGACCAGTGTGCACAGCCACCACAGACAGGTTTGAAGAATAAGTAATAAAAGGAAAAAATAAAACAGGAAGGAAAGATGTGAGGGGAAATCAAACTGGAAAAAAAAAAGAAACTAATCTTTGAAATTCAGAGCTAGTAGAGACAAGAGAGGTTATCTTTATTTGTAATCAAGCCTTTCTTTTCCCATTTACTCATAAAAGAATGGTGAAAAATGCACACTCTTACACTTTTGAAAGTAACATCTAAATTTTTGGTATCTAAATTTCATCATAAGTTTAAATTGATACTGTGCCAGCATTAAGATATTAGCTATTATTTCTCAGCTCTAAACCCACCATTCTGTATTCCACTTTGTAATAGTAGGAACAGGGAACTTGCAAACCACATTTCTACCTTGCCAGCTTTCATTTATGGTGTTTTGTAAGTACTGATATTTAAGAATAAACTTTATGTCACTCTTTTAAATGCATCCAATATAATGATTTGAAACTTAACATTAATTATTGTAGAAAATATAGAAACTTGTCTTTAACAGTTGGAAATTATACATTGTTCCTTCTACATTTAAAAATTATATTTCCATTCCACTTTTCTCACAGTTTTATCCTAATGTAACATATTTTTATTTTTGAAAGTTTTTTATTGATCATGCTATCATATTTCTGAAAAATTAAAATTAAATATACCTTTTAAAAACATTTTGTGACTATAAGACTTCACATGTTAAATGTTATATTTTGACCTGTAATTGTTATTATAATTCACAACTGATAAAAATATATATATTATAAATTTTTGTATAGTTATTACAAACAAACTTGTATTAGAAATGTATTTCTTAGTAAGATGGATTAAAAGTGAATTATAGAGCTTGAGTTAATGGAGACTTTAACAAAACCATTAATTTGTTAATTTTTTATTTCATGTTCCCCAAAGTGATGGGGAACATGAAAATTTTTTATATGTATATAATGCATAGTGATCAAGCCAGAATATTTAGAGTTTCCATGTACAGTACATTTTTTAAGTATAGTCATTTTCCTCTGCTATCAAATATGGAATTAATTCCATCTTACTGCATGTTTGTATCCCTTAACCCAATTCTCTTCCTCCTCCCCCTTCCCCAAACTTACCCTTCCCAGTCTCTGCTGTCTTTCCACTCTCTCCCTTTACCTGTTCAAATTTTTAGCTCCCACATTTAAGTGAGAACATGTGATACTTGTCTTTTTGTGCCTGACTTATTCCATTTAAGATAATGACTTCCAGTTGCAACCATGACATTATTTCATTCTTTTATATGGCTGAATAATATTCTTATTGTGTATATATACCAAATTTTCTTTATCCATTCATCCTTTGTTGGATACTTAGGTTGATTCCGTATCTTTGTTATTGTAAATAGGGCTACAATAAACATGTGAGTGCAATGATCCCTTTGATATATTAATGTCTTTTCCTTTGGGTAAATATCCAGTAATAGGATTGCTGGATCTAATGGTAATTGTATCTTTAGCAGAACTGTTATTTTGAATTGTCCCTTTGAATTTGTCTGTCAGAGGTTTTCATACTTCAAGGCAATGTGCCAGAGTATGACTCTCACAATGTGGGGAATGCATGACAGTGAAAGGAGATATGGGAAAAGAGATTGCTCAAAGCACATCTGCTAAAGTCAGATTGACTTTAGGGGAAGGTATATATAGAAATAAAGGCATTGAAAATTGATTTTTAACAAACTATGCCTCTGTGCTTCTTGAAAATCCTTCATATATTCAAAGAGATATGGTTATCTCAGACTGAAGATGACTAATGAAAGACTGATTATCTTAAACATGTGTTATCAGAATTATTTGGAATTTTTATACAATAGATTTGGCATAGGACTAAGAGTCTTCCAAAAATTCCCTAGGTTGAAAATTACTGATTTAGTCTAATATATCCATTGTAAAAACTAGTTCAGAAAAACCTGACTGACTCACAGTTATATAAGAGTGAACATGGCAAAATTTAATATGAAATGGATTTTGAATTGGCATGTGTTGGATTCAAGTCTTACCTCCATCACTTTCTAACTGTGTAAGGTTTTACTACGTCATTTAACCTATCAGCCAGTCTCTTTGTGTATAAAATATAAAAGCAGAATATTTATATATATTTGTATTAATCATAGTTGTGTAAATTAAATTAGACAATGGATATGAAGTGCCTTCTACATTATAAGGTCGTTTAAAAAGAAAACTAAGCTACTGCCTTATTTGGGACAGAGCTGAAAATACTCCTAGTATCATAAGGAAGAGAAAAGAAAGGTAAATAAAAGGAAGGCCCATAATGATGATATCAGGAGTGTCTGGTTGCATCTGTGGCTGCCCACAATGATGCAGAATTCTGGGTTATAGTTTCCAAATGTTTGAAGAGAGAGTGATCCCATATACTCCCAAAGACCTCTATACCTTACAGTCATAAGACTTTAATAGACTAATGGCTCTCAATATGTTTTTTTTCTCCTAGACAGAAAAGCTTTAGTATTTAATCCATCTTCTCTGTCCTCTTTCTTACATACTATAATCTTTCCACTAATTCAACACAGACTGCATTTATATAATCAGGAGGTAATTGTTTCTTTAACATCAAAATTATAGCTGCCTCTATCTTTGCTTAGTCATCAAGATACCTCCAATGTGATCCTTGTGTGAGTCCCAGCAGAGCCGCTGCAATCCAGAACCACTCCTAGGATCTTGGGCTCTGTCATGGCCTTCCTATGTCTGAGGCCTAAACTGTACCAGAGTCAGGGCCAGTTTATAGCCTCCAAATCTGACTGTTCTTATTTGAGCAAATACATGGGTTCTGAAAAGTTATAATTACATGTTGATAGCAGATTCTATCTTCTCTTTGCATTACATTTTTAAATTTCGTAGTGCTCAAAACTTCTAATGGTTCCTATTGACCTGGTAGATTAGGGATTTGAAATTTAAAGTTGGATTATAAGTTAGACTCTGACAGTGTAGAGAGAATGAATAAAAAAGAAGAATTTCATGGGAGAAAGACTAGAGAAAAATCACTTGAAGATATTAAATTATTTTAATTATTTAGGTATTTATTATTCAATTAAATTATGGAAAGATAATTACTAATTTAATGAAGATTTCTCAATTTTAAAATTTAAAAAGATATAACAAAGCAAAAAAGACAAAGAAAAGTAGCAGACAAAAGTTGAAAAGAGAAAAAGGAAACACAAGTAGAAGAAAAAAAGAATATGGAGGAGAAAGCTATTGGGTGAACCTTTACGTTATTTGGTTTCACAAAATGACCTATGACCACTAACTTACATGTAAATGAATATCTTTACTATGGTGGGCCAGAACTGGCTGGCAGCTATGGCCATATGCTTGGAAAAACAGGGAGTAAAGCTGACCTCCTGGGTCTCTGCTGCTGCAGAACTGTTTCCACAGAATGAATGGCCCAGCCAATGAGACCTCAGGAAGCCTCTCATCATCATAGCAATCCCAGAAACTGGGATCCCAGACTATCTTCTTAAATGTCTTTATGGAGGCAAAGGGGATAGTCAGTCTTAGACAGCCTCAGGTAAGACAATGAGACTTCAACATCCAAAGTCAAAATTCCAGGAAAAGAATTCACGGGGATGGAAGAGTCCTTAAGAGTGATTCAGTCCAGCCTCATCTCATCAACCTAGCTGCCCACCCCAGTATAGGGAAGATACATGGGAAGACTTAAAATGAACTGAATTTTGTACAGAAATGTCATACTTTATATAGCTTTAAATGACTCTGGTAATACTTTATAAAGCTAAGGCACTTATTTTAGGAACTATAAACTAGCATAATTAAGCAATGACCTTATTTTCTTTGATCTAACAACCAAGATTCTCTTCAGAACTTATCTTTCAACTTGATAAAAACCAGTTTCAAAGAAGAGGTAACTATCTCCCATGAATTATAAACACTGCACACTCAAGCAGCTGCTATACTGCAGAGAGTCCAGGAAAACTGTTTCCTTAATAACTAATCTAACTAAAAGTAAATGTGGCCCTTTTGAAATGATTTGCTTTAGGCCAAGAATTGTACCTCACAAGGGCTAATTAATGCTTTTAATTAAAGGTTAAATATTAGTTATTTAAAAATCATAGTGAATATATTAGTTGCCTTTGACATGGTTTTCAATTTGAAAGCCCCAAAAGAATAGATAGAGGCACTTTGGCCAAGGCTACTCTAGAACCCATAAGTATTTTTGAAACAAAAACAAAATGCACAGTAAGAAATTAGGTATTGATTATCTCACCCAAGTCTTGACCGTGGGCTCTTTTATTTCCTTGTACATACAGGAGAGAAAAGCCTTCATAGACCTGAAGTGTTCCCTGCGGGCATTGTGGTGCATCCGTTGTCTGGCTGTGGCGTGTAATAAGAAATCCATGTGCAATAGAGGAGGTTCCAGGGGGACCTGGGGGCCCTTGCAATCCATCTGGCCCGGGGGGACCATCCAAACCACGGGTACCTATTTCCATGAAACCATTAGTGTATAAGATTAAGTAAGCTGTGATCTAATCTTATGGTTATTGATAAAACATTATGACCTCATTTCACTAGTTAATTTATTTGATATTTATAGAGTGTCTATAAAGGCATTGCCAGATATCATCGGCTAGGAGACAAATAAAATATGCTTATTTGGAGAGCCTGTATGTTATTTAGTCTCTCGTTGTACTAAAAGAATCTGAACCCCATGACCAAATTTCAGCCTGCTGTTTTGTTCATCAATGAGAAAGGAAGGGTGTGGTTGCCATCAATCTGCCAGCTTGAGTGCTGAAAAACATTTTCCTCTGAATCTGTCTGGGGAAATTATTCTCAGGCATACCTTTTTGTGTAGAGAACAGGCAGAACATTCTAAAGAAGTATTTTCAAAATGCCTATTTTCAATCTACCACTGGCTTCCCTTCCTAATTTAACCTCTTGGTTTCAGTTCACTTAAGAATTCTCTGTATATGCAGGCCTTTGGCCAGTGGGTGTATACATTTTTACTTTTGGGAAACTTCATAGAAACATCTGTGATGAAGATGACACTAACTTGTTATTTCCCTAGAAATATAGCATTAATGAAATGGAAGGGCGTTGACTCTAGGAAGGCTATAGGTGTCACCACTCTGCCATGTTGCCACTGATATTTAAAATACAAACTCTTTATGTTTATCTAATTTAGAATCATATTTATATAATCTAGAGTTGTTAACATAAATTAATGATCTATATAATGTATGATACTCTACTTCTATTTTAGAAATCTTAACATTAGTATATATTTTTTATTTTAAGTTGACTCAAATTATTTTTGGAAGTAAGTTGAGTACAGATTCAAAATGAATGATACCAGACTCAATATTATCAGGGGCACCTATTAGTGCTTCTAATATCAATTTATCATCTCAGTATGAGATGTTACCATGACTCTTTAAGGTTAAACTTTTCCTTTATATTTGCTGCTCTTTATGAAATAAATTACAGCCTACTGTGATATTTCCAAATGTAGAAATATTCACAATAGTTTCAAGATAGTCAAGCGATTTAAATCAGTATATTGAAAATATCCTGAACAAGTAAGTACAGTCAGTGCTTGGAAAATTCCCATCGTGAGAAACAACTGAGCTTTCCACCATTCTAAACACAAATAAAAGCAACCTTGTGTGCTTCTCTATTAGTGACAAATCTCCTAATTATGTGCTTTCCTATTTTCCCCAGCTCCACGTTCACCAGTCAGCTATGTTAACATCAAGAGAAGATCTCACAGCTCTAAGTGGAGGCCCTATGTCCAGAGGTCTCTCAGATGCAAAGACTTTCCTTCCACCAACAGTATGTTTTATTTGTCTCACCTGGCTGTCCTGGAAGACCTGGGTCTCCTTTGCGTCCTCCTGCACCATCAAAGCCAGGGAGTCCATTGCGTCCAGGATCTCCTGGAGGGCCAATTGGACCTACAGGAAAAGAAATGAGGTATTTAAATATGGGTAAAATAATTTCACATCTGGACAGACCTAGGAGACATAAAATTCTCGAGGTACTAAATTCACAATATGGTTTTGTCTTAAATCCAGATAAATGAAGAGATAACTCAAGTCCAGGACCAAAGAAGCCAACAAGAATTTAGCTTTAGTTTTAAATATTCCATTTGCTTCTGAGATGCTCTTACTGGAGTTGTGTTCTCTTTGTCTTCAGAATCAGACAGGCATTCCTGTCTCAATTTTTCTTTTCTATCCTACCATAAGTTACTGTCAGGTATACTTTGTTTTTGATAAGACAGTCACTAGATCACTTAATAAGGGTGAAAGACTGAAGAAGTTAGTTCTAGCTTTCTTGTATAATGATTAGTGAAAGTTGCTTATGAGCATAGAGTCAAATGGCCAGCTAGACAGCAATTAGTTTAAAAGACAAGGGGCTTCACAGTGGGAAACTGATTGTCCACCAAATCAGCCTTTAATCTTTCTGCTGGATGAGGTACAGAAAGTACCGGATCTTAAATGCATTTTCATTTTATTATAATTTTTTTAACATTAACCTAGTTGTTCAAATTGGAAGAGCCAGAAGGGCTAACAGTAATGACATGGCCTAAAAGAAATTCAACCATGAGAAATTAACACTATCAAGAGAAAAGGAAATGAGACTTGCAGTAGTCTGATATTCTACTAGGAGCTTAGACTCCTATTGTCAAAGACAACCTCTGAAATGTAAAAGGAGAACTAGGGAAATGTTCTCAAATAAATAAGCCTTAAAAGAATGATCAGCATGGGAGTGGTGAAAGAGGGCATCCTTGTCTTGTGCTGTTTTCAAATGAAATGCTTCCAGCTTTTGCCCATTCAATATGATATTAGCTGTGGGTTTGTCATAAATAGTTCTTATTATTTTGAGATACATTCCATCAATACCTAGTTTATTGAGAGTCTTTAGCATGAAGGGGTGTGAAGTTTTATCAAAGGCCTTTTCTGCATCTATTGAGATTATCATGTGATTTTTGTCATTGGTTCTGTTTATGTGATGGATTATGGTTATTGATTTGCATATGTTGAACCAGCCTTGCATCCCAGAATGAAGCCTACTTGATCATGGTGGATAAGCTTTTTGATGTGCTGCTGGATTTGGTTTGTCAGTATTTTATTGAGGATTTTTGCATTGATGTTCATCAGGAATTTTGGCCAGAAATTTTCTTTCTTTGTTGTGTCTCTGCCAGGTTTTGGTATCAGGATGATGCGTGCCTCATAAAATGAGTTAGGGAAAAGTCCCTCTTTTTCTACTGTTTGGAATACTTTCAGAAGGAATTGTACCAGCTCTTCTTTGTACCTCTGGTAGAATTCTGCTATGAATCTATCTGTTCCTGGGCTTTTTTTGGTTGGTAGGCTATTAATTACTGCCTCAATTTCAGACCTTGTTCTTGGTCTATTCAGGAATTCAACTTGTTCCTGGTTTAGTCTCGGGAGGGTGTATATGTCCAGGAATTTATCCATTTCTTCTAGATTTTCTAGTTTATATGCATAGAGGTGTTTATAGTATTCTTTGATGGTAGTTTGTATTTCTGTGGGATCAGTGGTGATATCCCCTTTATTATTTTTTATTGTATCTATTTGATTCTTCTCTCTTTTCTTCTTTATTAGTCTAGCTAGTGGTCTATCTATTTTTTCAGTCTTTTCAAACAACCAGCTCCTGAATTCATTAATTTTCTGAAAGGTTCTTCGTGTCTCTATCTCCTTCAGTTCTGCTCTGACCTTAGTTATTTCTTGTCTTCTGCTAGCTTTTGAATTTGTTTGCTCTTGCTTCTCTAGCTCTTTTAATTGTAATGTTAGCATGTCAAATTTAGATCTTTCCCACTTTCTCCTGTGGGCGTTTAGTGCCACACATTTCCCTCTAAACACTGCTTTAGCTATGTCCCAGAGTTTTGGTACATTGTATCTTTGTTCTCATTGGTTTCAAATAACTTATTTATTTCTGCCTTAATTTTGTTATTTACCAAGTAGTCATTCAGAAGCAGGTTGTTCACTTTCCATGTAGTTGTGCGGTTTTGAGTGAGATTCTTAATCCTGAGTTCACTCCTATTCAACATAGTGTTGGAAGTTCTGGCCAGGACAATCAGGTAAGAGAAAGTAATACAGAGTTTCAAATAGGAAGAGAGGAAGTCAAATTCTCTATTTGCAGCTGAGATAATTGTACATTTAGAAAACCCCATCGTCTCAGCCAAGAACCTCCTTAAGCTAATAACCCACTTCAGCAAAGTCTCAGGATACAAAATCAATGTGCAAAAATCACAAGCATTCCCATATACCAATAATAGCCAAATCATGAGTGAACTCCCATTCACTGTTGCTACAAAGATAACAAAATACTTAGGAATACAACTTACAGGGGATGTGAAGAACCTCTTCAAGGAGAACTACAAACTGCTGCTCAAGGAAATAAGAGAGGACACAAATAAATGGAAAAACATTCCATGTTAATGGATAGGAAGAATCAATACCATGAAAATGGCCATACTGTCCAAAGTAATTTATAGATTTAATGCTATCCCCATCAAGTTACCATTGACTTTCTTCACAGATTAAAAAAAAAAACTACTTTAAATTTCATATGGAACCAAAAAATAATCTGAATAGCCAAGACAATTCTAAGCAAAAAGAACAAAGCTGGAAGCATCACACTACCTGACTTCAAACTATATTACAAGGGTACAGTAACCAAAACAGCATGGTACTGGTACAAAAATAAATATATGGATTAATGGAACAGAACAGAGGCCTCAGAAATAACACCACACATCTACAACCATCTGACCTTTGAAAAACCTGATAAAAACAAGCAATGAGGAAAGGATTCCTACTTAATAAATGGTGTTGAGAAAACTGGCTAACCATAGGCAGAAAGGTGAAACCAGGCCCCTTCCTTACAACTTATACAAAAATTAACTCAAGATGGATTAAAAACTTAAATATAAGACCTAAACCCATAAAAACCCTAGAAGAAAACCTAGTTTATACCATTCAGGACATAGGCATGGGCAAAGACTTTATGACTAAAACACCAAAAGCAATGGCAATAAAAGCCAAAATTAACAAATGGAATCTAATTAAACTAGAGCGCTTCTGCACAGCAAAAGAAACTATAATCAGAGTGAACAGGCAACCTACAGAACAGGAGAAAATTTTTGCAATCTATCTGTCTGACAAAGGGCTAACATCCAGAATCTACAGAAAACTTAAAACAAATTTACAAGGAAAAAACAAGCAACCTCATAAAAAAGTGGGTGAAGGATATGAACAAACACTTCTCAAAAGAAGACATTATATGGCCAGCAAATATATGAAAAAAAGCTCATCATCACTGGTCATTAGAGAAATGCAAATCAAAACCATAATAAGATATCATCTCATGCCAATTAGAATGGTGATCATTAAAAAGTCAGGAAACAACAGATGCTGGAGAGGATGTGGAACAATAGGAACACTTTTACACTGTTGGTGGGAGTGTAAATTAGTTCAACCATTGTGTGAGACAGTGTGGGGATTCCTCAAGGATCTAGAACCAGAAATACCATTTGACCCAGCAATCCATTACTGGGTATATATCCAAAGGATTATAAATCATTCTACCTTAAAGACCTATGCACCTGTATGTTTATTGTAGTACTGTTCACAATAGGAAAGACTTGGAACCAACCCAAATGCTCATCAGTGAAAGACTAGATAAAGAAAATGTGGCACATATACACCATGGAATACTATGTAGCCATAAAAAAAAGGATGAGTTCATGTCTTTCGCAGGGATATGGATGAAGCTGTAAACCATCATTCTCAGAAAACTAACACAGGAACAGAAAACCAAATACTGCAGGTTCTCACTCATAAGTGGGAATTGAACAATGAGAACACATGGACACAGGGAGGGGAACATCACACCCTGTGGTCTGTTGGGGGTGGGAGATTAGGGAAGGGATAGCATTAGGAGAAATACCTGATATAGATGATGGGTTGATGGGTGTAGCAAACCACCATGGCATGTGTATACCTATGTAACAAACCTGCATGTTCTGCACATGTACCCCAGAACTTAAAGTATAGGGGAAAAAAAAAGGAAAAAAAAAAGATGATCTGCAACGGTACCTGGTAAACCTTGAGGTCCTGGGGGTCCTGGTAGACCTTTCAACCCAGGCTGGCCTGGGATTCCTGGAGGACCAGCATCTCCTTTGATTATAATACTCTGTCCTGAAGGACCAGGTAATCCAGGAGGACCTAAGAGGCAAAACATACAAATTTGAAGGGAAAGAGAAAGGTCAAAAAAAAAAAATGGAAGCCAAAGTGACCTAAGTTCAGTATAAGAATTGGTGTGAGAGAAACCAGTTATTGAATTGCTGCCCTATCTAACAGAAATCTCTTTAGGAAAACAACCATTATCTCTCCCCAAAATTGAAAAATAATTTTCTTATGGTCAGTGGAAAAATTAGGCATATCATTCTTATTTTCAAACCTTGAATATTACTGAGTTACTAGAAAGTCTCATCCATTATAACACTGATGTCAGGGGAAGACAATTTTATTCCTTTACAGGTCCATTCTGATTCCACAATCATTTGCAGTTTCTGCTTGCTGTGCTTGTTAAGTGACTCAATGAACTAGTAAGGGAATTTAGCAGATTCCCTATTTTTCAGTTTATAAGAAACCTGTATAGGCCTCTTAGCAAAAAGAACTATTTTAATATCACAAATATTTTTAAAAATTCATATGTGACTTCCCCTTATGATCTGTTCAATTGAATTTGGGAAAGTTACTATAGAAGCTAATCTCAAGGAAGCATTTTTGTTGATCCTGCATCTATCTTAACTTTAAAAGTTCTGCTATCAATATTATGTTAATATAATTGAAACTTTAAGAGATTAGTAAATAAAGGGAGAGCCTTGTTTATTTTCCCTCAGTTGTTGGGGACTTAGCCTCTGACAGTCTGGCTAAAAGGCAGAATGAAAACTTCCAAATTATTTAAAGCATCTAAGTATCAGGTATAACTATATTCAGGCTTAAGTCTTACCTGGAGGACCAGTAAGTCCAGGTTCTCCCTCAGGGCCAGCTGATCCAGGTACTCCACTGGGTCCTTTCATGCCTGCAAGGAAGGTACACACAGTTGCATGGCCAAGCAACAGGGCTACAACCTTTACCCAGTCACATCAGAAAATGGCTATAATGTCCCACAGGAGTTTAATATAAAGGGAAACCTCAAAAATTCCTTCCAATACCTGGGAATCCTGGAACACCAGGGAGACCAGGATCTCCTTTCATTCCATTGAGACCCGGCCGGCCAGGATTACCCTGAATAAATAAAATCATTAATGTTACCAAAAAAAAAAAATGCAGCGGAGGAGGAAGTGAAGTGAGGGCATAAGAATTGCAAAGTAGCATATAACACTGTTTCTAGAGTCAAACTTCCAAGACTGTAATCCCAATTTTGCCTTTTATTAGCTTGTGTGAATTGAATTGATTATTTAACCTCTTTGATTCATAGTCTTCTCACCTTAAATGTGGAGAAAATAACAGTATCTACTTCATAGGGTTGTGGTGAGGATTAAATGAGACAGTTCATATTGTTAAAATATACCCCTGGCTGACAGACAAAATGAACTTCCCATGGCTAACTGAGGTATGCAAAGCTAAAACACAACCAGCTGGCCATGGTTGGGTAAGGGAAGGGTCACATACCGTGTGTTCTTAGAAAGATGTAAAAATGTCACAGATCTCTTTTTCTAGAATCAAGTCAAACTAGTGTGAAGATAAACTGTGGCATGAACACACCCCCTGCCCACTGGCCATTTGCAGGAAACATGGCAGACTTCTGGCTTTGGTCTTGGAAACCACCTGATGAGGGCTCAAATCAATCAGAACAGAAGTCTGAACCTTCATTTGGATAAATGGACCTGATTGAGAACATGGGTGATAACTTTCTCTATTTAAGCCAAATCCTCCCTTTGATCTTCAGAGAGCACACTTTCACTTGTACTGAAAGCTGTGCCTTCCCAATCTGCAGATTGCTTTTTATAGAAAATAAAGCTCTTCGTTTTTCTCCTGCAGATCTCATTGTCTTTTGCTAACAATATTAAGTCCTTAGAATACTGGTGTGTGATGTGTACTTAGTAAAAGGTAACTATTATTTTATTCTTTTTCTTTCTTTCTTTTCTATAGAGATAGGGTCTCACACTATGTTGCCCAGGCTGACCTCAAACTCCTAGGCTCAAGCAATCATCCCACCTCAGCCACCCAACTACAGGAAGAATATAGAACAGCAAGATCATGTAGGAGGCTTTTGCTCTACTTCAGGTGAGGGACAATGAAGCTCATATTAGTAAGAATGAAGCAGGAATAAGCCTGAAGCATCTTATTATGGAATAATATTTTAAAAGTGTTAAAAAATAGTTGGAGGGAAGTACATATCAGAAAAACATCAAATCCAACTTGAAGGGGCTTCCAAATATGGAACAATGAAAGCATCAAAATTTTAGAAATTGTAAATTAGTGGAAAACATGGGAAAAATGAATCCACAATGATAATAAATACATACATAAACCAGAGAGAAGGGAAGGCTCTTGCTTACCGTAGAGCTGACTAGTTTATGTGGAGGTAGTGCTAGAGTTTGAACAACATCTTTTTGCCACTATCCCAGTAGAGATTGGTTAAGGCAAAGTCATTAATAGATGTTAAATGTAAGGGAAAAATTTGATGAGTGGTATATTTGCATTATCTTAATGTGCCTTTCTAAATCTTTGCTTATTAGTTGCAAGGAAAAAAAAATAATGATACAGTGGAGAAACTGAGTAACAACTTGACTGGATGATGAAAACTAAAATCACAAATGAGGGGCAGATAGAATCATGGACCTCCGTATCTGTTAGCCTGAGAAAGACACAGCATCACTCATGTAGTATTCCAGCTGGGGATGCATAACCTGAATCTAATTATGAATAAAGATCAGACAAAAAAGGAATATTCTATTTAAAAATAGGGGTGGGGGTACAATTTTTTTTCAATGTCGAGGGCATGAAGAAAAGAAAACAGACTTAGGAACTGTTCCAGATTAAAGAAGACTAAAGAGGTATGTCAATTAAATGTAAAACATGACTTGGCCTAGATCCCGTACTAGAGGAAGAAATACTAAGGAGATTATTAGGTCATTGGACCCAATTGGAATATGAAAGATAGAAATTAACATACAACTCTGTTAAATTTTCTGAAGTTTGTAAGTGTACTGTGGTTATAGAACTTAAAAAAAATTTTAGAGACAGTCTTGCTATGTCTTCCAGGTTTGTCTCAAATTTCTGGTCTCTAGCAACCCTCCTGCCCCAGCCTCTAAAGTTGCTGGGATTACAGGCTGCAGCCATGGTATTTGCTAAGAATTTTATAAAATAAAAACAATCCCATAGCTTTTATTGTCATCTTATAACAGATGAGAATATTTTCAATCTTAAGAAATATACATTAAAATATTTAGTGGTAAAGGGATATGACAGATGACACTTATTCTTAATTGTTTCTAGAAATATTCATATGTTTAGGAAGTGAATAGAGAATGAGTAAACAGAAGTAAATTTTTAAGTCTAGGTAACTGGTAGAATAGTGATGGCATGGGGAAAAAGATTAGATTTTGAAAAGCTTTAAAGATCGCTACTTTAAATACAATTTTTCTGCTATAAAGCAGTCTTCAGAAATAAAAGACAGTCCAGATTGTGTTGGCTGCCAGATCCACCAGCAATCATCTTGAACAAATGGAGAAAGCCTTGAGAACCCATAAAGAGGAATGTGACTCTCTGGGTCACTCAAACCAACATAGACAGCACATGAGTGAATATGCTATTATTCTCTTATTATAGGTGAAGACAGAAATCCATTGTCTGTTTTCCTCATAGATACAAAGCAGAAGTATGCAGTGGAGCTGACATTTGACCCTCATTCAATCTAATTTTGAAGTTTAAAATATTCCTCTATTCACCATAATTACTTCCCTATGGGTGGATTCATCTATATGCAATGGTCTAATATACATGTCTCCTTTGCATAAATTTGCTTTCACTGAAATGAAGGCTACTCAAATCCAAATACTATGCATACCAAAGATTCCAGGTAAAGTATCTTTTCAGGAACTCTTTGACTATAATACAGCTAAGTCCCTTTAGGAGACTATAGGAAACTTGCCTGCTACTCTCTTTTTAATTCACCAGTGAGCCACACAAAGAACCTTGTCTAGTGAGTGTTAGTTAAAATGATGCAGCTTAGGATTCACATTTTTAATACAAATACACTCTTCTCTCATCAGATATTTACTCTTTTTTCCTACCTGGAGTCCTGGTGGTCCTTGATCTCCTTTCAGACCAGGCAAACCAGGTAGCCCAGGTTGGCCTGGGTTTCCCTTCTCTCCTTTAATACCTCCATTTCCAGGGAGACCCGGGGGACCTTCTGGACCTGGTAGACCTTGATAATGCACAACAAATGGCCACATTTCAGTATAGCATAAAAGTAGCAATGAAGTCAGGCTTTTAAAATATCAATCATCTTTCTATTAGTTTGCAGAATAAAACCCAGACAACATTAAAATATACAGACCTTTGCTAATTCCCTTTCTAATATAAATTGCGCCAGATTCATTTTGTTATTAATACTGATTTTCAGACTCTAGTTTATATTTTATTATATATTAAATTCAATATAATAAGATCTAAAAAAGACTCATGACATAACAATGTGTGCTTCTGTAATCCTTAACAAAGAGTTTGACTTAAAGTGAAATTAAACAGAAACTGTAGGGCACTTTCTCAAATTGGAGCATGCATCAGAATCAACTAGAGGGCTTGTTAAAACAGATTCCTGGGCCCATCCCCAGAGTTTTGGATTCAGTAAGACTAAGGAGACTGGTCTGAAGGCAGTGAGTTATCTCAATTGATTGTTCAGTTATAGATTGAACTCCTTTTTCAACTCTTTCCTCCCTTCTGATGACTGCACTTGACCAGTCTTAAGAATAAATAATTTAGAAAAAAAAGAGACTTAGGAGAGGCCCAATAATTTTCATTCTAACAAGTGCCTTGTGGAAGCTAAAGCTGCATGCCTTGTGGAAGCTAAAGCTACTAGTTCCAGGACCACAATTTTAAGCATCACTGCTGTAGGGCAATCAGAGATTCAAGCCATTTGTCTCATTGTGATTAAAATCAAATTGCTTTATTCATAAGTAGTTGCATTTACTCAGCTTTTATTACTATGCAATGCAGATAGTAATTCAAACAAACTAATTTCATTTTAGTGATATGCTTGATATATAGGAAATCTTTAAAATATGGATTCAATAAAGTACTTTAAAAATTTATTTTTTAAATGTTTTCATATTCTTTACATTTTACATATTTTTCAAGAAGAATAAAGAATTCTGTATGTATCTTGTGAATAAACAAAATAATTTAAAACAGGATTTTGCTTAGCATTTTTACTTATGCTATATTTTTAATTTATTTTTCTAAATCAAGATATCTGGTCCATTAAGCAACCAGGGAGATCTTATCATTTGCCAAGTCTTTTGTCACCAGGTGGCAAATAGGTGCTACTTGCTTGTAGAGTGTTCAGTAGCTGAGGCTGAGACTAAGTAATCCCGCCTTAAGAAAATAATTACAAAACTCTAAATAATGAACAGCCAATAGTTAGCATTTATACCTTCTCTCGTCTGGTAATTTCAGATTTTATTGATTTTGACAAAAAACAAAGATATGTAGGGATTATTTTTTAAGGAACTATAATAGGCACTTGTTATGAATATAGAATAGAGTTCATCCTTACATATGGACAAAGGGTTGTCTTTTTAATCTAAAATAAAATTCAGTTCCCTTTCCAATACTTTTAAGATTCAGAATCAATGGCAAAATAACTAACAAGGCAGAATGACACATGATTAAGAACACTGGATTCTGGAGCAAGAATGCTGGGTAACAAACCCAGCTCCATTAGCCATTAGCTGTTTGACTTCAGTAAGAGTATTAATCTCCATGGCTTCAATTTCTTCTTCCATAAAATGGAATTAAGAATAGCACCTACTTTTAGCAGGTTGTTTCAAGGATTAAATGAGATACCATGTAAAAATTACTTAGCACAGTGCCTGGTACATAGTATAAACGGTGGAAGGGTTTTATTATTATTATTTTCTTTATTAGTAAAATTGAAGATAAGAACATATCTTAAAATTTGAGCCTGTTTTTAATTTTTCAGGTTTTTTAATGTAATTTCATAATATAACATGACTCTATTTAGCACATGAGAAAGAGGAAGCAGTTTTACAATAGTACAACAATTGTTTCATCTTTAAACAATGAAACTGATATATTTACACTAGCCTGGCAACCAGACAACACAGAAATTCCCTTCTCAATCATAAAGAAAAAGTTTAGTACATTGCGCATTTAAAAAAAAAAAAAAACAGAACTTCAGTGTTCTAAGCCAACTTGTTAATTTAATCCATAATGTATGATTTGCACTAGAAAATTAAGTAGCAAATCAACCAGCTAATTATGAAAAATAAATAAACTGTGAATCAACCTGATAACAATGACAAAGTAAGATGGGGAAAAAAGAAACCTTTTATGATCCTCTACTCCATTTGAAAAGTTATCAGAACACTGTATCATTTGACAAAACCTAAGGCTCTGCTCTTCTTGCAATTATAAAAAATTTAGGAAATTTGCATGTTAATTCAGACCTGCTGTTTAGAGTCCCTCTCATTTAAATTATGAGTTATTAATGGAATAAAGAACATATAAGTTTTATTTTTAATAGTATTCAATAGTTTATCTCTTCCATTATTGAAAATAGCTAGAAATACACAGATCAGGGCAATCTGAGAAACAAAATTTTGAGAAAATAAAATCAATATTCAGAGATTACAAATAAGTCATATGCTTGCCTAAATATTTTAATGCAGTATTGAAGGTAAAAATAAGTGTATTTCTGTTTAAAATTCAACATATCTTTATGTATTGATTACTTATTATAAACAATTGCAAATACAAAGACCCTAACATCATTTGAAACTCAATTATAATCAAGTCACATTACCTTCATCAAAATGTTAAAACCCCAGCTTGAGGATAACAGCACTCTTCAATGACTTCTGAATTATAGCAAAAAAATTGCATTTCTCTTATCACATACACAAAGCATTTAAAAAAAAAAAAAAAGAATTGACCAGTGAAGAGTCTAACCTTGAAAACCTGGGAAGATCAGAGTTCACCAAAGCCCAAAGATCGATGTTAGCAGTATCAGACATCACACAGTACAAAATAAGATTATGAGTTAGAAGTGGTTCACATTATAGTACAAGTTAAAACAATAATGTACTTTGCCAGCATTTCTTATACTTACAGCATAATCAGTATGCAAACTGAACCATATAGAAGTATGGAGAGCCAAACCTTTTCAAATAGAGCTAATTTTAAAGGATAAGCTATTGGCCTTAGTTAATCCAAAATATAGAAAACTCTACTGAAGACATCATGTTAACACTGCTACTGTGGCTTTCCTAAAGTTAGCTTCTCAAAACATTAAAGTTGGAGAGATAGTACCATTTCACCAAGAGCCTTCAAATAATTCCTTCAGCAAATGGGTCATTTTAGATTAATGCTGAAGTATACTTTGGCTTGTGTTATCTTTTAATAAAAACACCGGGTGCCAATTTCTTGATATGCTCAGACTGTTTCAAGAAGATACACTTAACTTTAAAGGCTTTATTGGCAATAAATACAAGAATACCAACTGTACTTTTGTTTGTATTTGAAAAGTATTTCACATTCTGATTTTTTCATAATTCATCAGGAGGCTTTCTTATTACTACTTATTCAATTATTATTATTATTATTTTTTGAGA
Source organism: Cheracebus regulus (assembly GCA_963574635.1). NCBI lineage: Eukaryota > Metazoa > Chordata > Mammalia > Primates > Pitheciidae > Cheracebus > Cheracebus regulus. The sequence continues at coordinate 12,799 of CAUYQU010010269.1, read as the reverse complement.
CAGTCTTGCTCTGTGGCCCAGGCTGGAGTGCAATGGTGCAACCTCAGCTCACTACAACCTCCACCTTCTAGGTTCTAGAGATTCTCGTGCCTCGGCCTCCCAAATAGCTGGGATTACAGGTGCCCACTACCACACCTGGCTAATTTTTTTGTATTTTTATTAGAGACAGAGTCTCACCATGTTGACCAGGCTGGTCTTGAACTCCTGACCTCAGGTGATCCACCTGCCTCGGCCTCCCAACGTGCTGGGATTATAGGCATGAGCCACTGTGCCCAGCCAATTATTGTTATTATAGTACTTGCAATAAGTTACTTTAAGAGAAAAAGCCAATATATATTTGTACACCATTGAACACAAAAATAAAGATTCAACTTTTCCAAGATGTGAAGACTATCAGTGAAGGGGTACTTGAAAATATTTTGGCATGCAATATCCCACCACAAACCACAGAAAATATCATATTTACTTTATTATTATTCAATGCACATATTAGGACAGGCTATTCACTATTAAAAGAAGGATCATTAAATAAAAAGATTAAAAGCCTACAAATAGAGCACACCTTGGTTAGTGTTAATTGACTATAAACACAATTTTCTTTTCTTACAAGTCTTGCTATGATTTATAAGCACTGAATGTTAGCAGGGAGAATAAATTGTGCTAGAGCAATGAATCCTAGGACTTAGAAGACTTAGGATCTATTTCTGACTCTGCTACTTAATAACTATATGACTTTGGGCAATTCAATCTTTCTGAGCATATTTTCTTACCTGTATAATGGGAAGAATGTTATCTGCCCTAATCTCCCTCACAGGAATATTTTAAAGATCAAATTCAAGTTTTAAAATACTGGCCTAAAGTCTGCCATGTGCCAGGTGCTGCAGGAAACACAAAGATGAGCAACGCTCAAACTCTGCCCTTAAGAAGCTTAAAATAAAAAGTATATTATATGATGTAAATTGTGGCATGCCATATAAATAGGAAACATTATCATTATTTCCTAACAAAACTTTCAAAGCATTTGATACTATGAAATTCAGAAAGCTAAATATTGGCTTCTGTACGTTTAAATGATTTCTAAATCAAGGACAGCAAATTAACTTAAGCAATACTTAGAGCAGAGTCTGGCCACAAAATTAGTTAAATAAATTAGAATTCCCACCTCAGATAATTCAGAGTTTAAGTAAAGGCACTTTGTATGTGTATTTGATATAGAGGGACCAGTAACAAGAACTCTCTGAAAAATATTTCACTGAAATATGACATTTCAGCCTGAGGAATTAGCAAGGAAATCTTTGGATTGTATCATAGCAAAACTTCTAAGACTTTGGTTTAAAAGGCAACATTTTAATGAGCTATATGCCAAGTCAATTTTTTGTATGAGACTCACAATCCATTATTTTTCAACTACATAACGAAGTTTAATTGAAAAGAAAACAAAACAAAACCCTAAAATCTTGTCCATAAGTAGTAATTACTAAAGGTATACTGATGAATTGACTAGTACATTTTAAGTTTAGTTTCCACTGAAGGTTGCAGTCTTCAACTACTGCAAAGAAGAAAACATCACAGAGACCAAGTTCCAACAACTACGCAATTTAGAGCACATTTGGTAAATGAGAAATTGTTAAATTGGTTTTAAAGAAATTGTGGCTGCTTTAATTTTTCTTTTTTTCAGTATATTATAGTAATTCAGAAGAAAGAAATTTCCTAGCTAACAGTGGTGTTTTGCAGTAATCAAAGTAGCAAAATTCTATGTAGGTCATATAAGGTGGGACTCAAAATTACTTCAAAGTACCCCCTAGTCTTCGCTGTATCTTAATGATAGTTAAATAGTATGCACTGTTCGATGACATCATTTAAGAAGAACACAAGAAGCAAGATGGAGGGGTTGATGGAGCTTTTAAGGTAACAGAAAACAAGAAAGTGAATGTAGGGGACAGTCTGCTCCCTGTAGAATAGACACCAAATTGATCACTGGGGAGCCTTAAGTCAGAGTCCCAGCTATGCCAATTACTAACAGCATTACCTTGAGCAAGTTTCTTAACCTCTTTAGGCCTCAGTTTTTTTCATATGTGACAAAGACTCCTTGACCAAACTTTAGACAGGCTCCTCTGAGCCTTCCTCTCAATTAGGCCTCATCCTTGGGCCTACTTTTTGGCCTTCCAAATCCAGTTACATCAATAGTCCTGCTAAATCAGTTTGGAGAGAGTCCCTTCACCCTTGATATCTGATCAAGTTCCTCATCTCCCACTTTTGATGTCTAAATACTTGGCCTGTTTCTGGCAAAAATCTTGTTGGGCCAGTTGAGCAAGAACCTACCTCTCCCTGCCCTTGATGTCTCCTCTTAGTAATTTTCCATTACTGACACTCTCTGCTCCTTGGATATAAATCATCACTTTTCTTTGTTGTATTTGAAGTTGAGCTTAGTCTCTCTCCTACTGCAATAGTTTCTACTCTATTGCAATAGTCCCGAATAAAATTTGTCTTGTGTTCTTCTTAAATGATGTCATCGAAAAGATTAACAGTGCATACTATTTAACTATCATTAAGATAAAGTGAAGACTAGGGGGTACTTTAAAGTAATTTTGAGTCCCATCTTATATGACCCACATAGAATTTTGTTGTTGTCTTGTGGACAGATTTTATTCAGGACAATTACTCCTTAACATAGGTGAAACTTAGGTCCCTTCTAGATCTGACATTCTATGGTTCCATGAAATAATGTGTTTGCAGTGAAGTAAGAAACTAGAGAATCAACTCAGATAGAAATAAATGGATTCCTAAAAGCAAACGTGAAAAATTAGGTTTTTAAATTTTATACAACCAAAAAATGTCCTGCCATTCTCAATAGCCAGACATCATGAGGTATACTATTATCTCTTTTAATTCTTTCTCACAAATTTGAAAAGGACTATTTATCTTGAATAATAATAAATACATTCAAATATTTGTGGTTCTTTTTACTGTAATTAGGTAAACGTCTTTCATGATGAATCAGCAATTTTGCATTGAGTAGCTCTTGGCAATTGTTCTTTGGTGTGTACTGTTTACATGTGTATAATGAAAATAAGATTAAGCACTTTCTAATCTGTGCTGGCATGCAGTGGCACAATCTTGGCTCACTATAACCGTTGCTTCCCAGTTTCAAGCAATTCTCCTTTCTTGGCCTTCCAAATAGCTGGGACTACAGGTGCACACCCACAAGACTGGCTAATTTTTGTGTTTTTATTTATTTATTTTTTGAGACGGAGTCTTGCTCTGTTGCCCAGGCTAGAGTGCAGTGGCGTGATCTCGGCTCACTGCATCCTCTGCCTCCTGGGTTCATGCAATTCTTCTGCCTCAGCCTCCGGAGTAGCTGGGATTACAGGTGTGTGCCACCATGCCAGGCTAATTTTTGTATTTTTTACTAGAGATGGGATTTCACCATGTTGGACAGGTTGGTCTTGAACTCCTGACCTTGTGATCTGCCAGCCTAGGCCTCCCAAAGTGCTAGGATTACAGGCATGGGCCACCATGCCCGGCCTTTTGTATTTTCAGTAGACACAGGATTTCACCTCATTGGTCAGGCTGGTCTCAAACTCCTGACCTCGGGTGATCCGCCCACCTCAGCCTCCTAAAGTGCCTGGATTACAGCCGTGAGCCACCACCTCCAGCCCTATTAGTCCATTTTTAACAGCAGTAGAATTTAGAACTTTGTGATAACCCAAAATGTTAAGATAGGATAGTTTGAAAATCTGCAAAAGATATGGCAAGTCAAGAATTATGTATTTTCAGGATCTGATAAAACATACACACACACACACACACACACACACACACATATATATACATATATATATTTTTTCTTTTTGAGAGGGAGTCTCACTCTGTCACCCAGGCTGAAGTACAGTGGTATGATCTCAGCTCACTGCAACCTCTGCTCCCCAGGTTCAAGCGATTCTCCTGCCTCAGCCTCCTGAGTACCTGGGATTACAGGCACCTGTCACATCACCCAGCTAATTTTTGTATTTTTATTAGAGATGGGGTTTCACCATCTTGGCCAGGCTAGTCTCGAACTCCTGACCTCATGATCCACCCACCTCAGCCTCCCAAAGTGCTGGGATTACAGGCATGAGCCACTGCACCCAGCCAATGCATATTATTGCTTAAAAAAAGAATGTCCTTTTGAAGGCTAGTTCAATTCCTTTGCATTAATGGATATAAATTAAACATAAGAAACATACTCCAAAGAAAGGTAAAGTATATAAGCCGGTTTTAGGTACTATAGATTTTCAACTGAAAATGACACAAATATCAATTTTTAAATGTTAAATTAGTTTTCCTCATTGAGTAATTTTGGGTCTTTCCAACAGACAGAAACACTGAGTTCTACAAGTTCCTCAAAATTTGAAGAGATAAGTCATTATGTAAGAATTGAATTGGCATATATGCTTTTAAAATACATTCGAACACTTTAAAACATTAGGTACAGGTGTGTGTAGATAAATATACACATATACATACATACACACATATTTGTATATATATTTATACACACACAAATATATAAATATATTTATATAAATACATTAGAAAATTTCAAACTTTATGCAGTTACTACTTTGGAGTTAAGGATCTAACCTGTAGGACCTGGATAGGGATCAAAGTTCACCAAGGCCCAATGTCATCATTGACAAAAAGGAAAAATAGCAAAATTGTTAGAAATATCAAGAAACTAAAAAGCATTACACTAAATACTTTCAAGCTAAAATTTAATTCAATAAAAGAATACTCTGAAAGTTCATATTCATGCATCTGCATATAAACCAAATTATCACCACTTAGTGACAACACTAAAATGAAAACAGCACACTGTGGTATATTTTTAAAGGCCAAAATTTATTTTTATCATAATCATTACTATGAGCTCAGACTAGGAACAATCAATTCTAAGAGCAATAGGGTTTACAACACAGTTTTAATTTATAGTTTATGAAATAAATTAAGAAGTCACAAACACTCATCAGGTGTGTATTCTTCTAACTACTTTCATTATTATTTCTTTTAAAAATGTAATTTTAAGGCATCTTTGTGACTAATGGCTTCATACCAACATATTTCAAAGTTATGTTCAACAGTGAGCTCATTACTCATTCATTACTAGTAAGAATGAATAACCACAGTGATGATTAAAATATAAAAGGGATAATAGTTTGGTTTATTTGAATTACTGCATGCAAAACCAAGCAAGATACTTGCTTCAATTCTCTACATTACATGCAAAAGAGTTAACATGGCTGAGATTTTCACTGGTATTCTTCAACAGTAAACAAACATAAAACTTTAAATAATACTTTCCATCAGATTACATCAGATCAGATAAAATTTGGTTTTGAAAATGATCCTCTGAACACAGTATGTGTTTAATTCATGTTTTTAGAACATCTTATTAAAATGAACTCCAATCACTTTAGATTTTACTGTAATATAAATGAAATTTTTTATTTTGAAATGCATTTTTATAATGTCAGAGACTTTCAAAGAATAAAAGAACATTTACTTTCAAGTTTTCAATGACCAGAAATGTAAAATTTGAATATCGGTTCTCAAAATCTGTTAATAACCTATCACCAGTGACTAGGCTCAGCGACATTAATTCAGGATAAAAATGAGCATTTCCAAAATTAGTAAAACGAAATGGCACAGCACAGATACAAAATGAAAAAGTGAACACTGGATGCAAAATTGAGACTACTAGAGCAGTGAACGCAAGACAAATGAGGTATAGACATGAGGTTGGTATGAAGAGATCACTAGTCAATTTGATCATGCTGTGATGTTGGAGATAAATTTGATTGCCTAGTTCCTATAGAAGATAATTTTTTTAAATTGTGCCTGGTAAGATTTGCTGATCATATGACAGAACCATAGCAATACTTTTGGTATGGACCACAAGCATCTATTGGGTGATCACTAAAATGATTTCTGTGATGACATGCTGAGAAGCTCACATTTAAAATGCAGATAGCATTTTGCTGACAGGTTAACAGTATAGTTTTACCTTTTAGTAACAAGACTAATAAAACCACAATTTCCTTTATTCTCCAAGTTGTTTTACTTCATCTATGTAAATGATAAAATGCATTACTAAAGCAAATTATTAGAACCATGGAAATAGATGGTGTTAGCTATGAACCAAGCTATTTACTTGTAAGAAGTTCTTATATTACAAATTCAAAAGTCTCTTTTTTTAACATCCTACAATGCACTGGAAAAATTCTAAAGTCTTAAAGACTGAATAACCTGCCAGCAAAATGAAATACATGGACTAATAAATCAACCATTCCCCTACCACTCATAGACATACCTGGTCTCCCAGGAGGACCTTGGGGCCCAGGGTTGCCTTTAGGTCCTTCCAGAGCTGGACCCGGAGAACCAGGAGGGCCTGGAGGACCCTGAACACCAGGGAAACCATGAAAGCCTGGTTCGCCCTTTGGACCTGGAAGGCCAGGATTTCCTGGAATTCCGGGTAATCCTCCATCACCCTTTTGGCCTGTGAAAGTAAAGTGTAATTAGAGGATACGTTAAATAATACTGAGTTACAGGCTTGCCTATAAGGTTAGCTATTCACACATATTAGGGCAAGTAATGGAATTAACAGGAGTCATCTCTATCTCCTACCAAATCCCAAACCCATACAGAAAACCATTCTTCCTATTAAATATATGTATTTGTAAGCATTTATTAGAGTATATATAGAAATGTAGAAACAATAGGATGTAGCTTTCATCCTAAAAGGTATCCTCTGTGTTAAGACAGAGCAATGATCACATGACCAATAGCTGTGAGGAAAAAAAGTATAAAGTATCTTTAAAAATAGTTTCAAGATGGATGGAGGAAATTTCTAAAGCAAATATTTTGAGTCGAATTTTGAGACTAATGAAAGATATGGCTCTTCAATGGTTGTTATGTGTCCCCTAACACATAACTGTAATTATATAATTACTGTCTAGCAAAATTGTTCTCAACATGTTTTTCTCTACTTCTGATACTTTTAAGAGCAATATAACAGTGGCATTTAAAAATAATAATTTTCATGCTGGTGTCAAGGGAAGGATATCTATGTGACTTTTCAGGAGATATGTGTATGGTTTGAGAAAATCTCCATATAGTGGTCATTTCAGAACATAAACACACATGTCTGTATGTACATTCAGTCCTTCTACTATTTGGTGCTCACAGTAAGAGTAAGCAAAAGAGAAGGAGGGTAGATTGAGTGTACACATATCCATCCAAATATGCAAAATATATATTAAGACTGAACTTTCAAGAAACATTTTTATTATTGATATATATCTACAGACTTTCTTATCTTCCTACAATTTTGCCTTCTTTCTTTATCATTTCCTTGGCATGTATTTATGTATTTAATGAAGAGATATCTACATGTAAATTTCCTTAAGGATGCATTTTTATTTAACACAACTCCTTAAACTAAGTTGCTAAATAATAAATGTTTTAACGTATAACACTAGCTTTTGGATTTCTGGGTTCTTATATGCATTTTATGATAGTAAATGGTGGAGATGGAAAAAAATAGATGTATTTGGAAATATTCTCATTCTATAGATTGATTTAGTATGTTTTATTAAGGTTTACCAGAAAGTCCTGGAAGTCCAGGGGGTCCTGGGTTTCCAAAGCCTGGTTGACCTGTCAGAGTACAAAACAAAAAAATCTCAAGGGGATAATAATAATGGAAACAAGGCCAAATTATGTTTAGATCATTGAGGTTTTCATTAAGTGCAACAATGTATATTACATGGGACATGCAGAAGATTTATTTCCAACACAGAACTATAATTCTAACATCAGAAAACTATCTAAACATATATTCTATTTGTGATGAATGTTAAATATATCTTTATATCTTTATATGAAAAAAATATAAATGAAGTATCGATTGCATAGTAAACCACAGAGAAATTTGCAAAAGCTAGGTAACTTCTTTATGATATGAAAAATTAGACAAGAAAAGATTTGGAGTTTTTTGTAAGATGGAGGCAACTTGATCAAGATACATGAGCTAATATTCTCAGGATGAAGAGGAAGATAGTAACTAGGAAGGGGAAAGTGTGTGGTGGCTTAGAAAGTAAGAAAGAAGATAAAATTTCACTGTGGGTAATAAAAAGGCCAGTTAAAGTCAACAAGAAAGAAATTAGAAAAATAGGAAAAATGAAAACAATACAGTACCTGGTTCACCCTTCTGTCCAGCTGGTCCAGGAATACCATCTTGACCGGGTTTGCCTTTTTCACCTGGAGGCCCTGGTTGCCCAGGACGACCTCCACCACCTAAAACACAGAGTACAGCAGGTTACATTCAGTTTCCCAATTTCCAATTCCCTTTTACTTCCATATGCTCCCTTCTCTATCCAAAAGACCCAAGGTGCTTTTGTGACACTCCTTTGGATCACAAAATGTTATAAAAATGAAGCATAAAAATATGAAGGAGGATAATGAAAATAAGGAATAGTCATTCAACATCTAAAATCTTCAAGTTCTTCATTTTAATATAGTTTCAGAATATCTAAGAGAGTAAGGTACGAAGGGTAGTGGAGTGCATTATAGGCCTCATATGGGGCCAAGAGAAGTTATTAACTTTAGAAATCAATCAACAAAACAAAATTACTACAGCCTGCCATGCTAAAAAATCAAAGTTTCTATTATAAGACACTTGAATTAACTCTCCCTGGAAAAAGTGGGCCTAGAAAATAAGGTCACATAATGATAATTTTAAGTACTTTTTTTTTTTTTTTTAGGGTCTTGCTTTGTCATCCAGCCTGGATTGAAGTGATGTGATCTTGGCTCACTACAACCTCTATGCTTTGGGTTCAAGTGATTACCGTGCCTCAGCCTCCCAAGTAGCTGGGATTATAGGAGCCCACCACCATGCTCAGCTAATATTTTGTATTTTTAATAGAGATGGGGTATTACCATGTTGGCCAAACTGGTCTCAAGCTCCTGACCTCAAGTGATCCTCCCACCTCGGTCTCCCAGAGTGCTGGGATTACAGGCTTGAGCCACCTTGCCTGGCCAATTTTAAGTACTTTTTATTAAGAGTTATTTATGCTGTACCTAACACACAGTGTTAAGTGAATGATACCATATTTCCTTTTATGGAAAATGTTCACAGCTGAATATGATTTGACTTTCCCAAACTGAATATGACAGTCATTAGTTTTTAGAACAGCAAACTCATATTTTTCATGCTTACCTACAGGACCAGGTTCTCCTGGAAGGCCAGGGTTCCCAGGAGGGCCACTAATACCTTTTGGTCCAGGAGGGCCTGGGGTTCCTAGAGTAAGGAACTCAATTTAAAAATAAAAGAAAAACCACATTGCTTTAAGAGCTACAATTCAAACTTACAATTTATAGTGCTGGTATGGAAACAGTGAAGACAAAAAGAAACCCAAAAGGTGCTGGTGTTTGCTGGCTATTTTTAACAATAATTTTATGTTTTAAATTCATTTACCCTGAAGTTGGCATCATTATATATTCATAAACATAAAAACAACTACCACCATATTATACTGGTAGAATTTGTAGGACTCCATTAAATGAATGTACTATAATTTTAAAAATCCATTCCTGTAGCTGGACTTTTGGTTTATTGACAGGTTTTAGCTATTACAAATATCCATTTTCCTATTTATAAACATCTGTTTTATTTCCTCCTTTTACCTATCATAAATAAAGCTGCTATGGATATTTCTGAACAGGTGTTTTTGTAGATCTCTGCCTTAATTTACCTTAGGTAAATAACAAGAAGTGGAATTGCTGGGTCAAAGAGTAGGCATATGTTGTATTTTATTAAAAAACTGCCAAACCATTTCACACTCAGAACAACCTGTGGAAATTCTAGTTGTTCCAGATACTGGCACAACCTTTGTGATGATATCAGTAGCTGTAATAATAGACATTCTGGTAAGTGTATAGAACTACTTCGTTGTGGTTTTGATTTGCATGTGTCTGATGACTAATGACAGTGATCACCTTTTCATGCACTTATTGGCCACTCGTATATCCTCTTTTGTGCAATATCTATTCAAAGTTTTCTCCATTTTTCAAAATTGTATAATATGTCTTGTTATTATGGAGCTGCTGAAGTTTTTTTACATATCCCAGACAACAGTCATTTTTCAGGTATATGTTTTGCAAATATTTTCTCTTTGTGGCTTTCCCATTCATTTTACTAGTGGTGTCTTTTAATAAAAAGAAGTTTAAAATTTTAAGTCTAATGTATCAGTTTTTTTCTTTTACAGTTACTGATTTTTGTATCCTAAGAAAATCTGCCTATGCCAAGTCATGAAAATATCTATGTTCTCCTCTAAAAGCTTTATGGTTTTAGCTTTTATGTTCAGACTAAGATCCAATTAAAAACATTTTTTTTCTGTACCATGTAACATATGAATTAAGTTTTGTTTTTTCCTCATATGAATATCTAGATGTCTCAGGGCCATTTGTTGGAAAGAATTTGGTGCTTTACCTAATAAATTTATTTGATATCTTTATCAAAAGTCAATTTACTATATGAGTCTTTTTTTATCCTCCATGTTCTGTTTCATTAATCTATTTCTCAAAGTTTATCAAGTACCACATATTCTTAATTATTGCACATCTTGAAATCAACTAGTGTTAAGTCTTCCAACTAGTTTTCATTTTTCAATATTGTTTTGGATAGGCCCCTTTCATTTCTATATACATTTTAGAATCCATTTGTCAATTGTTACCAAAAAAGGTTGTTGGGTTATTAACTGGAATCACTTTCAATCTATGGATGACTTTAGAGACAACTGGCATCTATTTCTAAAATTTCTTTTATTGTTATTTTAAGTTCTGGGGTACAAGTGCCGGATGTGCAGGTTTGTTGCATAGGTAAACATGCATCATGGTGGTTTGCTGCACCTATCAACCCATCACCTAAGAATTAAGGCCAGCATGCACTAGCTATTTTTCCAGATGCTTTCTCTCCCCGCAACCCACACACCCCTCCCACCTCCACAGGCCAGTGTGTGTTGTTTCCCTCCTTGTGTCCATGTGTTCTTATTGTTCGGCTCCCACATTTGAATGAGAACATGCAGTGTTTGGTTTTCTGTTCCTGCATTAGTTTACCAAGGATAAGGGCTTCATAACAATTTTGATCTTTCATTCCATAAGTATGATCTATCTCTTCATTTACTTTTGTATTTAAAAGTTTCTCATAGCTGATTTTATAGTTTTCAGTGAATATACCATACAAATATTTTCTTAAATTTACCACTAAACACTTCTGAGGCAAGCCAAGACAGAGCAAGCCTACTACAGCCTCTTTTTCTCACTGATTATAATTAAAAACTTGACAGAATACAAAAAGCAACTATTCAAAGACCCTGAAATAAACACTAATAGGCATATTTAGGAAGAAAGTAAAAATAATGACCAAAAGAGTAGTGCATTAGTTTTCTATTGCTATGCAACAAATTACCCCAAACTTAATGACTTAAAACAATACCTATTTATTATCTCACCATTTCTGTAGGTAATATTCTGGGCACAGCTGAGCTGGATTCTCTGCTTAGCATAAAGCCAAAAATCAAGGTATTGGTCTGGCTAGGCTCTTATCTGGATGTTACCGGGAAAGATGCACTTCCAGGCTGATTCGGGTTGTTAGCTAAATTTAGTTCCTTGGGGAAACAAGAGTAAGGTCAAGTTTCCTTGCTAACTAGCTACTGGAAACCATTCTTGGGTCCTGGGGGCCACTGGCATTCCCATTTCATGGGCCTTCTCCATCTAAGCAATGGAGACCCTCTCTTATGTGGAATCCCACTAATGCTTTGAATCTCTCTGACTTCCTCTACCAGCACCACTTGGAGAAAATGCTCTGCTTTCAAACAGTTCATGTGATTAGATTAGGCCCATCCAGAATATCTCCATATCCTAAGATTGACTAATCTGGGAGTTTAATCACAACTGAAAAAGCCTTCCAAGAGCAATACCTAGATTGGTTTTTGACTGAATAAACAGGGGCCAGGCATCTTGGTGCAGAGATCTTAGAATTCTGTCTACTATATAACTCAATACCAAATGAAAGCACAATGGAAATGTTTTCTAATGAATGACAGCTAAGACAATTTGTTGCTAACAGACTTCACTGTAAGAAATACTAAATAATTTTTTTAAGGAAATGACTGCAGAAAAGCCACATATTAAGTAAAGCCCATATGCCAAGTCCAAGGGATACACGTAAGACAAAGGTCATTGGAAATAGCCCTTCTATAACAAAATCTAAAACTCCATCACTGCAAGATCGAGTTGATAGCAGGAATTGAACTGTCAGCTAGAACAATATTCAGCATTATTCAAGAAATTTAATAGAATCCTGAATCTTTATACCATACTATCCACAGCATTCAGCATACATGAAAAATTAGCAAATTTGAAGAAACTCGAATATGTGGTCCTTATTCAAAAAAACAAAACTACCAGTAGAAATGGACCCATGGATATCTGAAATATTGGAATAAGCTGAAACGATCTTTAAAATAGCTATAAAAATATGTTAAAGAATCTATAGGCAAAATGTATATAATGGGTGAAAATTAGGGAATTTCTGGAAAAATACAGTAACTCTTAAAAGAACCAAAATCTAGAGACAACAGATGCTGGAGAGGATGTGGAGAAATAGGAACACTTTTACACTGTTGGTGGGAGTGTAAACTAGTTCAACCATTGTGGAAGACAGTGTGGCGATTCCTCAAGGACCTGGAAATAGACATTCCAT
>CAUYQU010010266.1:0-31520 GCA_963574635.1 Cheracebus regulus | reverse complement strand
GGCTCCTCTGCCGGGAATCTCCCGGTCTGTGGGCAACAAAAATTCGTCGGAAAGTGCGGCGTCCACTCGTTCTCTGCGCTTTCACTGGGAGCTACATTCCTGAGCTGTTGCTAATCGGCCATCTTGGATCTCTCTCTTTTTTTTTTTGAGACAAAGTCTCGCTCTGTCACCAGGCTGGAGTGCAGTGGCGGGCTCAGCTCACTACAACATCTGCCTCCCAGGTTCAAGTGTTTCTCCTGCCTCAGCTTCCCGAGGAGCTGGGACTACAGGAGACCACCACCATACCCAGCTAATTTTTCTATTTTTAGTAGAGACGGGGTTTCATCATGTTAGCCAGGATGGTCTCAATTTCGACTTCGAGATTCGCCCACCTCAGCCTCCCAAAGTGCTAGGATTACAGGCATGAGTCACTGTGACCGACCCAGAAAATTTACAGCGTTTCCAACAGTGCAGCAGCGGGGGTACTAATGATTATTGTTTCTGGGTGCTCTCTTTTCTTCCTATTTGTTCTCCCAGTACCCCTCCTATTCCCTTTTGTTTTCCTAGCCCTTCTAACACATGTGAGACCACTTCCTTCTACCTCTAAGGTAGTCTCTGATACTCTGATTGGACTCTAATTATCTATTTTTTAACTGTCTGCTAGAATATTTGCTCTATGTGTTGACATTTTGTGCTGCTTACTGTTGTACACCCTAACACCTAGAAGAATGCCTACCACATGGTAGGCATTCAGTAAATATTTCTGAATGAATAAGCAAACGAACTTTGGAACCACAGACAATCCCTCAAAAACAGGGAACTTGGAAAATGCAAAAACACACACAAATCCTTGATTATAAGTATATGGGTTTTGGCTGACCATAACCTACCACTGACTATAATGAGGAGAGCAGACCTTTTTTTTTTTGAGGTGGAGTCTTGCTCTGTCACCCAGGCTGGAGTACAGTGGCATGATCTCTGCTCTCTGCAACCTTCACCTCCCAGGTTCAAGCAATTCTCCTGCCTCAGCCTCCCGAGCAGCTGGGACTACAGGTGCATTGCCACCACACCCAGCTAATTTTTTGTATTTGTACTAAAGACAGGGTTTCACCATATTGGCTAGGCTGGTCTTGAACTCCTGACCTCATGATCCACCCTCCTCAGCCTCCTAAAGTGCTGGAATTACAGATATGAGCCACTGCACCTGGCTGAGATCAGGCCTTTTAACCTGAGAGGAAACCAGTACCTTCAGTTACATCAAATATCAGCTTGCTTCTTGCCACTCATCCAAACTTGGCAATGCAATATAAAAGATTTGCTTGTGTCTATGCTATGGCATGAGGGTCCAGGTTAATGGCACTCACAAAGGAGAACCCGGGCTGTCTCAAGTGAGCCAGCTTACAGCATTTCTAGCCATCAGCCATACAGTAGTAAGTAACTTAACAGTCAGATTTCAAGCCCTGTGATATTCAAATTTACTCTGAGGTAAGAGAATAAAAATGTTTTGCCATTAAGTAAAAAATACGAGATATCTAATTTGGTATTTAAAAGTATAATAAGGCCGGGTACAGCAGCTCATGCTTATAATTGCAGCATCTCTGGTGGCCCAGGCAGGAGGATTGCTTGAGCTCAGGAGTTTGAGACCAGCCTGGGTAGGATGGTGAGACCTCATCTCTACAAAAAAAAAAAAAAAAATAGCTGGTTGTGGTGGCAAGTACCTCTGGTCTCAGCTCTTTGGGAGGCTGAGGCAGGAGGATCACTTGAGCTTGGGAGGGTGAGGCTGTAGCAAGCCATGATCATGCCACTGCAGTCCAGCCTGGATGTCAGAGTAAGACCCTGTCTCAAACAAAAGAAAACAAAACAAAATAAAAGTATGAGGCCAGGCGCAGTGTCTCACCTGTAATCCCAGCACTTTGGGAGGTCAAGGTGGGTGAATCACTAGGTCAGAAGTTCAAGACCAGCCTGGTCAACATGGTGAAACCCCATCTCTACTAAAAATACAAAAAACTAGAAGGAAAAAAAAAAAGAAAGAAAAAGTTTGCTGGGAGTAGTGGTGGGTTCCTGTAATCCCAACTACTCGGGAGACTAAGGCAGGAGAATCACAGGTGGAGCTAACAGTGAGCCAAGACTATGCCACTGCACTCCAGCCTGGGCAGCAGAGCGAGAGTCTGTCTCAAAAAAAAAGTTTAACAAAATTACTCATAATAGGCTGGGCACAGTGGCTCACACCTATAATCTCAACACTTTGGGGAGGCTGAGGTGGGCAGATCACTTGAGGCCAGGAGTTTGAGACCAGCCTGGCCAAGATAACAAAACCCCATCTCTACTAAAAATACAAAAAAAATTAGCCAGGTATGGTGGCACACACCTGTAATCCCAGCTACTAGGGAAACCGAGGCACGAGAAAAGCTTGAACTCAAGAGGCAGAGGTTGCAGTGAGCCGAGATTGCACCACTGCACTCCAGCCTGGGTGACTAAGACTTTCTCTCAAAAATGAAAAAAAAAAGGCCAGGCACTGTGGCTCACTCCTGTAATCCCAGCACTTTGGGAGGCTGAGGCGGGCAGATCATTTGAGGTCAGGAGTTTGAGACCAGCCTGGCCAACATGGTGAAACCCCATCTCTACTAAAAATACAAAAAAATTAGCAGGGCATGGTGGCCCACGCCTATAGCCCCTAGCTACTTGGGAGGCTGAGGCATGAGAAGTGCTTGAATCCAGGAGGTGGAGGTTGCAGTGAGCCAAGATCACGCTGCTACACTCCAACCTGGGCAACAAAGCGAGACTCCATCTTAAAAAAAAAATTACACATAGCAATATTCATTAAAAAGTGTTACCTTGATGAAAGAGTAACGACTTTTCAGGTACATCTGTGGAGGCATCCCAATGCCAGAGGGATCCATCTTCAGAGCAGGTAAACAGATGATCTGGGTTGGATGGGTGAAAGTGAACTTCCCACACTAAGAGATAAGAACCAAGAAGCTCATTTCTGTGCAGATTCGCTGAACAAACATTAACCCCCAACTCTAGGCACCATCTTCCATTATCCTCCATCACATACCTTCAAGCCTCAAGTCTATCATAAAAACTAAAGGCTTCAGAATTAAAGAAAAGATGTAACTCTCCAATGGCTATAACATGTAGAAAAGAAAAAGAACACTTTGGGAGGCTGAGGCGGGTGGATCACCTGAGGTCAGGACCAGCCTGGGCAACATGGTGAAACCCTGTCTCTACTGAAAATACAAAAATTAGCCAGTCTTGGTGGCACATGCTTGTAGTCCCAGCTACTCGGGAGGCTGAGACAGAAGAATCACTTGAACCCAGGAGGTGGAGGTTGCAGTGAGCCGAGCCTGCAAAACTGCACTTCAGCCTGGTCAACAGAGTAAGACTCTGGAAGAAAAAAAAAAAAAAAAAGGAAAAAGAAGCCAAATAAATTTGTGTACTGAGCAAGGAAATAAATGAAAATATTGCTAAAACATTTAACCTATTACTTTATGAAAAAGATGTGTGTTTTTTTAAAATAGAGACAGGGTTTTGCTATGTTGTCTACCTTGGTCTTCTACTCCTGGCCTCAAGCAATCCTTCTGCTTCAGCCTCCCTAAGTGTTGGGATTACAGGTGTGTGCCTGGCTAGGAATGACTATTTTAAGGAAAAGTTTTTTTTTCTTTTAAGATGTAGTCTCACTCAGTTGCCCAAGTTGGAGTACAGTGGCGCAATCTTAGCTAACTGCAACCTCCTCCTAGGTTCAAGTGATTCTCCTGCCTTAGCATCCCAGTAGCTGGGATTACAGGTGCCAGCCACCATGCCCGGCTATTTTTGAATTTTTAGTAGAGACAGGATTTAACTATGTTGGTCAGGCTGGTCTCAAACCCCTGGCCTCAAATGATTCGCCTGCTTGGCCTCCAAAAGTGCTGGGATTATAGGCGTGAGCCACTGAGCCAGGCTAGAAAAGCTTTTTTTTTTAATTGGTAAGTTGTCTTATTTTTCAACTCCTGTGTCATTAATATATGAAGATTGTATCATTGGAAAGACTGAGAAAGACCCTAATAGAAATATAAAAATAATTTCTAAGAGGCAATATCTAATATTGGTTAATGCCAAGATTCTGAGTACTTCTGGTCTCTATCATAGAAATAGCAACTGACTTTTGACAAACAAAAATTTGGAAATGTTCCAAAAATTTGAATCCAGTTTCAGATGGAGGGATTTTTATTTTTTATTTGTTGATTATTTATCAAGAGAAACTATTTCTTAGCCCACATATTTATGCTTCATACTTTAGGAACACAGGTCAGTGACAAACTTCTACGTAATTCAATGCAAAGAATTTCTCTCTCTCTTATTTTGAAACAGTCTTGCTCTGGCTCCCAGGCTGGAGTGCAGGGTGGCATGGTCACAGCTCACTGCAGCCTTGACCTCTCAGGCTTAAGCAATCTGCCTATCTCAGCCTTCCAAGTAGCTAGGACTACAGGCATGTATCACCATACCCAGCTAATTTTTGTTTTTTTGGTTTTTTTTTTTTCATTCTTGAGATGGAGTCTCATTCTGTCGCCAGGCTGGAGTGCGGTGGTGCAATTTTGGCTCACTGCAACCTCCACCTCCCAGGTTCAAGTGATTCTCCTGCCTCAGCCTCCCGAACAGCTGTGACTACAGACGTGCAGCATCACACTCAGCTAATTTTTGTATTTTTAGTAGAGATGGGGTTCCACCATGTTGGCCAGGATGGTCTCGATCTCCTGACCTCATGGTCTGCCTGCCTTGGCCTCCCAAAGTGCTGGGATTACAGGTGTGAGTCACTGAGCCTGGCTAATTTTTGTATTATTTATTTATTTATTGAGATGGAGTCTTGCTCTATTGCCTAGGCTGGTGTGCAGTGGCATGATCTTGGCACACTGCAACCTCCACCTTCTAGGTTCAAGCAATTCTGTCTCAGCCTCCGAAGTAGTTGAGACTACAGGCATGTGCCACCATGCCCAGCTAATTTTTGTATTTTTTTTTTTTCTTTTCTTTTTTTTTTTTTTAAAAGATGGGGTCTCCCCGTGATGGCCAGGCTAGTCTTGAACTCCTGACTTCAGGTTGATCCACCCACCTCAGCCTCCCAAAGTGCTAGGATTACAGGCGTGAGCCACCGCGCCCGGCTAATTTTTGTATTTTTAGTAGAGACGGGGTTTCACTATGTTGGCCAGGCTGGTCTCGAACTCCTGACCTCATGATCCACTCGCCTTGGCTTCTCAAAGTGCTGCGATTACAGGTGTGAGCCACCACGCCCAGCCTAAATTTTGCGTTTTTAACAGAGACGGAGTTTCTCTATGTTGCCCAGGTTGGTCTTAAATTCCTTGGCTCAAGCAATCTGCCTGCCTTGAACTTCCAAAGTGCTAGAATTACAAGCATGAACTACTGTGCCCAGTCCCAAAGAAACTCTATGTATTCCAAAATCACATTGCATTCTGAAAGATATCAGCCTTCCTCGTTTCCTCAAAATCTTTTATGGAATCCTGATTTCTTTCTTTTTGTTTTTGAGATGGAGTCTTGCTCTGTTGCCAGGCCGGAGTGCAGTGGCATGATTTCGGCTCACTGCAACCTCTGCCTCCCGGGTTCAAGCAATTCTCCTGCCTCAGCCTCCTAACTGGGACTACAGATGTGCGCTATCACACCCAGCTAATTTTTGTATTTTTAGTAGAGATGAGGTTTCTCCATGTTGGCCAGGATGGTCCTGATCTCTTGACCTTGTGATCTGCCTGCCTTGGCCTTCCAAAGTGCTGGGATTATAGGCATGAGCTACCACGCCTGGACTCTTTTTTTGAATCATAATTTCTATAGAGTTATAAAATAATAAAAATCAGCCAGATGTAGTGGCACACACCTGTAGTCCCAGCTACTCAGAAGGGCAAGGCAGGATCATATGACCTCAGGAAAGTTGAGGCTGAAGTGAGGTACCATGTCACTGCACTCCAGCCTGGGCAACATAGCAAGACCCTGTCTCTACAAAAAATAAAAAATTAGCCAGGTATGGTGGTGCATGCCTGAAGCTTCAGCTACTCAGGAGGCTGCAGTGGGAGAATTGATTGAGCCAGGGAGGCAAGGCTGAGGCTTCAGTGGGCTGTGATCCACTGCACTTCAACCTGGGTGACAGAGACCCTGTTTTTAAAAAAAAGTATAGGTCTGAATGTGGTAGCTCACATTTGTAATCTCAGCACTTTGGAATGCCAAGGCAGGCAGATCACCTGAAGTCAGGAGTTGGAGACCAGCCTGGCCAATGTGGTGAAACCCCATTTCTACTAAAAATATAAAAATCAGCCAGGGGGCACATGCCTGTATTCCCAGCTACTAGGGAGGCTGAGGCAGGAGACTGGCTTGAACCTGGGAGGTAGAGGTTGCAGTTAGCTGAGATCACATCACTACACTCCAGCCTGGGCAACAGAGCAAGACTCCATCCCCCACCACCAAAAAAAAGTATAATCCATTCTGACATGATATCAAAGACAGAGTGATAAAATGAAAAATTTCTGTCCAGCCAAATCATCACAACCAGAAACAAAAGGCGGAAAAATAAAAAGCTTATAAATCTATCGTTCATATTTTTAAAAAAAAGGTGCAACAATAAATCGAGGAGCACAGTATTCATTAGCAAATATGACAAATAGCCTGCATCTGCATGTGAAAGGGCATTCTTGCACACTTAACTATGGCAATATAAAATGGTATGATTTTTGCTACCTTTTTTTTTAGGGGGGTGGGGGTCTCACTGTCTTGTCCAGGCTGGAGTGCATAGTTGCCATCATAACACACTACAGCCTTGAATTCCTGGACTCAAGCAATCCTCCTGCCTTGGCCTCCTGAGAAGTTGGTGCATGCCACCCGACCTGCCTTAAATTAGTATTATTAGCTTTTTAAAGAGGTTATGTTGCCTAAGCTGACCTCTCAAACTCTTGGGCTCAAACAATCTTCCCACCTCAGGCTCCTGAGTAGCTAGAACTACAGGTATGTGCCAATGTGCCTGGCTTAAACTGGTATTATTTTTGTGTAGAAAACTCCTGTCAATGGATTATGCAAAATGTTTGACCTATCAACTCTACTTCTAAAAAATTATCCTAAGAAAATAAGTAGGCCGGGTGCAGTGGCTCACGCTTGTGATCCCAGAACTTTGGGAGGCTGAAGCAGGTGGATCACAAGGTCAGGAGTTCAAGACCAGCCTGACCAATATCATGAAACCCTGTTTCTCCTAAAAATACAAAAAATTAGCTAGGCCCACGGTGACATACACCTGTAGCCCCAGCTGCTCAGGAGGCTGAAACAGGAGAATTGCTTGAACCAGGAGGTGGACGTTGCAGTGAGCTAAGATTGCGCCACTGCACTCTAGCCTGTGCGACGGAGCAAGACTCTGTCTCAAGAAAAAAAAAAAAAAAGAAAAGAAGTACATAAGGCTGGGCATAATGGCTCATACCTGTAATCCTAGCACATTGGAAGGATTGTATAAGTCAAGGAGTTTAAGGCTGCAATGAGCTATGATCACACCACTACTATACTCTGGCCTGGGTGACAGAGAGAGACCCTGTCTCCAAAAAAAAAAAAAAGGTCCATAAATATCTAAGGATTCTCAGTACAGTTTTGGATATAAGACTGAAACCTGTGGCTGGTACGGTGGCTCATAGCTTACACCTGTAATCTCAGTACTTCCTGAGGATCACTTGAGCCCAGGAGTTTGAAACCAGCCTGGGCAATAAAGCAAAACCTCATATCCACAAAAAAACAAACAACAACAACAACAAAAAATCAGCTAGGCATGGTGGCACACACCTATAGTCCTATCTACTTGGGAGGCTGATATGGGGGGGATCACCTGAGCCGTGGAGGTCAAGGGTGTAGTGAGCCGTGACTACACCACTGCACTCCAGCCTGGGCAACAGAGTCAGACCCTGTCCCTTAAGAAAAAAAAAAAGCCAGGCACAGTGGCTAATGCCTGTAATTCCAGTACTTTGGGAAGCTGAGGCGGGCAGATCATCTGAGGTCAGGAGTTTGAGACCAGCCTGACCAATATGGAGAAAACCCATCTCTATTAAAAATTCAAAATTAGCCAGGTGTGATGGCACATGCCTGAAATCCCACCTACTCGGGGAGGCTGAGGCAGAACTGCTTGAACTTGGGAGGCTGAGGCTGTGGTGAGCAGAGATGGTGCCACTGCACTCCAGCATGGACAAGAGTGAAACTCTGTCTCAAAAAAATAGAAACATGTTAAAGAACTTAAATGTCAAGTAAAAAGAGATTAGATAATTATTTAAATTAAAAGCTATCATGTAAAATGATCCACGTGTGTCATTATGAAAAGATGCTTATTATATGTCATATAACTCACCCAATAAAAACTTTCTGTATCTCCACAATACTTACTTTCAGCTTCATGAGCCTTTAGCAGAGATACAGGCATAGTACCTTGTCTAACATCCCAAATACTCAACATTCCATCTTGGCCACCGGTAGCTACAACATGCTGTTGGTTGGGATGTCTATCAACACAGTGGAGTGGCACTCGGTCACCAGTCCTTTTGCGGGAGATAACATTGACATCAAAATCAGATAAAGTATAATTTATCTTTGTGTAACACAAGAAACATGGTTTTTTTGTTGTTGTTGTCATTTTTGAGACAGGGTCTCACTCTGCTACCTAGGCTGGATTGCGGCGCTGCAATCATGGCTCACTGCAGGCTCGAACTCCCTGGGCTCAGGTGATCCTCCCACGTCAGCCTCCTCCTGAGTAGCTGGGATTACATGTGTGCACCATCGTGCCTGATTAACTTTTTGTAGTTTTGTAGAGATGGGGTTTCTCCATGTTGCCCAGGTTGATCTTGAACTCCTAGCCTCAAGCGACCTAGCCACCTTGGCCTCCCAAAATGCTGGGATGACTGGCATGAGACACTGTGCCCAGCCTGGATTTTTCTTTAAGAGACAGGGTCTTGACCAGGCTTAGTGGCTTATGCCTGAAATCCCAGCACTTTGGGAGGCCAAAAGGTGGGTCACTTCAGGTCAGGAGTTCAAAACCAATCTGGGCAACATGGCAAAACCCCATCTCTACTAAAAATACAAAACTAGCCAGGCATTGTGGGTTTTTGTAGAGACAGAGGTCTTGCTATGTTGTCCCAGCTGATCTCAAACTTCTCACCACAGGTGATCCTCCTAAAGTGTTGGGATTACACGCGTGAGTCACCATGCTCAGCCAAGAAACGTTTTATATGGTAACTAAACAACAACTTAGTGGCTAGAGCTACTGGCTGAATCTTTTTTTAAAATTTGAGACAGAGTTTCATTCTTTTTGCCCAGGCTGGAGCGCAATGGCGCGATCTTGGCTCACTGCAAACTGTGCCTCCCTGGTTCAAGTGATTCTCCTGCCTCAGCCTCCCAAGTAGGTGGATTACAGGCACATGCCACCATGCCTGGCTAATTTTTGTATTTTTAGAAGAGATGGGGTTTTACCATGTTGGTCAGGCTGGTCTTGAACTCCTGACCTCAAGTGATCCGCCTGCCTTGGCCTCGGAAAGTGCTGGGATTACAGGTATGAACCACCACCCTGGGTCTGGCTAAATCTTAATGATGCCAAAAAATGAACTAAATTAGATATATTTCCAAATAGTACAGTTTTGAAATAATTCAAGGCCACACTTATTCATCCTCACTTCAATATGAAGACATGGAATGAAGGATAATCTGATGGTAAGATGTACAAATCACATTTCCACTTCTTAGATTTTTTAAAAAATCGTACATCAACTGTACTAAATATTATTTATCATCTTATTTAATGCTTAGTTTTTGTAACTATTTTTTCAGTGTGACACATTCTATTTTCTTATGAGAAAAAGTTGTACACCTAAAAGGGGAGATTTCTGCTCAGAAAAAATATCTAGAATTATATTTTTCCCCTAATCATTATATTTGGAATATATTTTATCCATTAAACAATCATTGAAAGAGCAGAAATAAGTTCTCCAAGAAATAATACAAACTTCAAAGAGTAAAGGTTCTGAATCACTATAACAAATAATTACTAAATGAAAGTAGTGTCAACCCCATCAAGTTATGCTTTCTCTACCAAATTTAATCAGGGATCACCCTCTTAAAATGTAATTAAAATACAGTATGGCTTAAAGCCAATTGCTATAAAGCACCAAACACATTAATTTTGGATTACATTACTGAAATTACAAATCAATACTTACAGTGACAGTATCTGAGAAGGCTCATTTCCTTGTTGTCTGAAATCCCATATTTTCAACTGTCCAATTGAATTCACAGTAAGAATCTCAGGAGTTCGAAGAAAGGTTACAGCATGGAGTGTACTACTATCTGCATTTTCTAAAAATTTTTAAAAATGATAATATGTGTTAATGAGTTCCTTTTTTCCAAGAAAATCTTAAATCACACTCCTTTCATGGATTGATATATTACAAATGCAATTTCCAGTAACTCATAATTTAAATTTCTATAGAAAAGTGCACAGTAATGTACATGTTTAAATGAATTCTCTTTGGATGGAAAAATATTACAGGACATCTGAACTGTTTTTTCTTTTTATTTTTTTGAGATGGATATTGCTGTGGCGCCCAGGCTAGAGGACACTGGTGTGGTCTCGGCTCACTGCAACTTCTACCTCCCGGGTTCAAGTGATTCTCTTGCATCAGCCTCCCTAGTAGCTAGGATTACAGGCACACATCACGCCTGGCTAATTTTTGTATTTTTAGTAGAGACAGGGTTTCACCACATTGGCCAGGCTGGTCTCGAACTCCTGAGCTCAAGTGATCCACCCACCTCGGCCTCCCGAAGTGCTAGGTTTAAAGATGTAAGCCACCGGGCCCAGCCTTGAATTGTTTTCAAAATGGAAGGCTGAGTTTTCATACATTCTTTTTTAACTCTTAAGATTGTTACCCTGCATTTCTGAGAGAGTTGTTCAAGCTGCCCTAAACTCAATCTTATTTCCCACTAGTTCCTGACCTAGAACTTCCATTCTATTGGGCCAAACCCCAGTGCTTTCCACAGAGCTCATGCCAACCTTGTATTATTCTGCAGACTCATCCCAAATCTACTTATTTTCATCCTCATCAACTCTCGCCCTCTCTATGAAGTCATTCCTGATTGTTATAATGGTCCTTCTGTTGATTTCCTGGTATTTAGAACTTATGCCTCATAATTTAACATATACTTTATAGACTTTAGTTTGTGCCACTCCTCTACACTGCCACCAGACACTGGTCATTAACAAATAAGTGATGCCAATGCAGTGGCTTATGCCTGTAATCCTAACACTTTGAGAGGCCGAGGTGGGCGATTCACTTGAACCCAGGAGTTTGAGATCAGCCTGGATAGCACGGTGAAACCTCATTTCTACAAAAATTAGCCGGGCATGGTGGTATGCATCTGTGGTCCCAGATCCTTGGGAGGCTGAGGCAGGAGGACTGCTTGAACTTGGGAGGCAGAGGTTGCAATGAGCTGGGATCATGCCACTGCATTCCAGCCTGGGTGACAAAGCAAGACTCTGTCTCAAAAAAAAAAAAAAAAAAAAAAAGTAATGCAACTAAACAAAGAACTGAAAACCAAAATAAACACCACAAAAGGCCGAGCACAGTAGCTCACACCTGTAATCCCAGCACTTTGGGAGGCCAAGGTGGGCAGATCACATGGTCAAGAGATCGAAACCATCCTGGCCAACATGGTGAAAGCCCATCTCTACCAAAAATACAAAAATTAGCTAGGAGTGATGGTGGGTGCCTGTAGTCCCAGCTACTCAGGAGGCTCAGGCAGGAGAATTGCTTGAACTTGGGAGGCGGAGGTTGCAGTGAGCCAAGATCATGCCACTGCACTCCAGCCTGATGACAGAGTCAGACTCTGTCTAAAAAGTAAATAAATAAATAAAACAAAACAAAAAACGGACTCATGAGCTCAATTTCTAGCGATTCTGATTCAAGAGGTCTAGAGTGGTGGACAGTTAAAAAAAACTTCCTCAGGCAAGTCTTACTGAAGCATAGTTGAGAACCAATACACTTAGTTTTCCACCTAAAAGATGTAATCTCTGTGATTTTGCATTATAGGCTTTTTGCAATCTGGCCTGTTTACCCATCTCTTGCTTCATCTTTCATCTCTCCTGCATAAACATCTAAAGTCGGGTCAAACTATACTTTCTGTCATTCTCTGAATGTCTTTATCTTGCCTCTGGCCTATTCCCTTTGTCTAGCATGCCATCTTTTAGTATTACTTACAGTCTAGAACCTAGAAAAAACTATTAATTACTACCTGCTCCCAGATGCTTTATCTGATAATCCCTTCTGGCCAAAGAAAAAAAAAGGTTTCTGTCTCCTCTAGTCAGTCATTTGTACTGGCCTCATCAATATACTGTCTTAAAAAAAGGATCCTGTCTTGTGTGCGCACACGCACGCACATATATATATTTTTGAGACACAGTCTTGCTCTCACCCAAGTAGGAGTGCAGTAGTATGATACTGGCTCACTAAAGCCTCCGCCTCCTAGGTTCAAGCAATTCTCATGCCTCACCCTTCTGAGCAGCTGGGATTACAGGCGTGCGCCAGCATTACCAGTTAATTTTTGTATTTTTAGTAGAGATAGGATTTTGCCATGTTGGCCAGGCTAGTCTCGAACTCTTGGACTCAAATGATCTGCTTGCCTTGACCTCCTGAAGTGCTGGGATTATAGGCATGAGCCACTACGCCCGGCCATGTATTTTTATATCCCTCAATCATTTAACATTGTGTTTACTTTTGAGACAGGGTCTTGCTCTGTTGCCAGGCTGGAGTGCAGTGGTGTGATCTTGGTTCACTGCAACCTCCACCTCCTGGGTTCAAGCAATTCTCCTGCCTCAGCCTCCCCAGTAGCTGAGACTACAGGTGTGCACCACCATGCCCAGCTAAGTTTTGTATTGTTGGTAGAGACGGGCTTTTACCATGTGGCCAGGATGGTCTCAATCTCTTGACCTCGTGATCCACCCTGTCTGGCTGTGTTTACTTAGTATATCGTAAGTACTCAATTACTCTGTGAGAGATGAAAGAAATAAAATGATTTTTCTTTTTTTGAGATGGAGTCTCCTTCCGTTGCCCAGGTAGGAATGTGGCAGTGCCATCTCAGCTCACTGCAACCTCAGCTTCTCGAGTTCAAGCAATTCTCCTGCCTTAGCCTTCTGAGTACCTGGGATTACAGGCATGCACTACCATGCCCAGCTAACTTTCGTATTTTTAGTGGAGATGGTTTCACCCTGTTGGCCAGGCTGGGATTTTTCTTACCTATGGTTCTTACAGCTTCCTTGTGATCAGCTCTGAAGAGATTTATTCGACCATCCTCTCCAACTGTAACAATTTCTGGGTTGTTACACACAATACCTGTACATGGTGCACTGCTATAGGAAGGACTGCCGGGGCCTGTGTGGTAGTGAGCTGTAGTCCATTGCTGGTTGACTGACAGAGTCTAGGCATCAGAAATGAGGATACTATTAAAGAAAGTTTAAGGAACTAGCACTTCTTCCCAACAAGAGTATCTTTAAATTCTGACTCACACCCTTCTAGAAGAATAAATCTCTCCTTTTTCCTTTAGAGTAATGAAATCTAGAAACTACTTCTATCAAAGTTCTGTATACTGAGGTTGGGCACAGTGGCTCAGGCCTGTAAACCCAGCACTTTGGGAGGCCAAGGCCGGCGGATCACCTGAGGTCGGGAGTTCGGGACCAGCCCGACCAACGTGGAGAAACCCTGTCTCTAAAAAAAAAAATAAAATAAAGAAGTTCTGCATACTGAATTAGATTCAAAAGGAATATTGTTTAATAATGCCCACAGTTACCTCAAACTACAGTAATGACTTTTAGGGATCAAGCAGTTGGATGTTCAAAAGCAACTGTTTATATTCTTATGGAAATGAACCTATATCTAAAATATAAATCTCTGGCCCACCACTGTGGCTCATGCCTATAATCCCAGCACTTTGGGAGGCAGGTGGATCACCTGAAGTCAGGACTTTGAGACCAGCCTGGCCAACATGACAAAATACCATCTCTACTAAAAATACAAAAATTAGCCAGGTTTGGTGGCACCCACCTGTAATCCCAGCTACTTGGGAGGCTAAGGTGGGAGAATCACTTGAACCAGGAGGCACAGGTTGCAATGAGCGGATATCACACCACTGCACTCCAGCCTAGGTGACAGAGAGAGACTCTGCCTCAAAAAATAAATAAATAAATAAATAAATAAATAAATAAATAAAGCTCTTGTCTCTTTTTCTAAATGACTCAAAAAAAAACACTTAACATGAACTGGGTCTTGATATTTACTAGGCATGTCTATTAGAAAGGTTACCTTTGGCTGGGCGTGGTGACTCACACCTGTAGTCCCAGTACTTTGGGAGGCCAAGACAGGCAGATCCCCTGAGGTCGGGAGTCCAAGACCAGCCTAACCAACACGGAGAAACCCCATCTCTACTAAAAATACAAAATTAGCTGGAAGTGGTGATGCATGCCTGTAATCCCAGCTACTAGGGAGGCCGAGGCAGGAAAATCGCTTGAACCCGGGAGGTGGAGGTTGCCGTGAGCCGAGATCACGCCATTGCACTCCAGCCTGGCAACAAGAGTGAAACTCCACCAAAAAAAAAACAAACAAACAAACAAAAAAAAAAACATCTCTGACTCTTTTGTGGAGTAGGAGCAGAGGGAAGGAAGGAGAGAAGGCTGCCTGGACCTAAGGGAGGACAGTGGGAATGCAGAGGAGTGGACAAGGAAAGAGTAGACCGGACTTGGAACACAGAAGATGAGGGAGAGAAAGGAGGCAAGGATAGCCCTATGTCTTTGGCTTGACAACTGAATGAATGGTGGTGCTGTTTACAGAGATGGAAGATTGAGTGGGGAGCAGGAGGCTTTGGTTGTTCTGTTTTGAGGGCTAGTGATGAGCCAGGTGTTTTCGTCGGATGCATTATATGTGAGATGCCTGTTGGACCTTAGAATTGTGTAAGCATTGCCTCTAACAGCTCTGTGGCCCTCTCCACCTTTTCCCCCTATAGTTCATTTTCCATGTGGCAGTGGCTTGGTGATTCGTTTTAAGATACAAATTAGATCCTGTCCCTTAAATCTGCAAGGACATCCTCTTGCATTGAAGATCAATTCTTTACCCCACTTGACCCTGGCAACTTCTCTTTATCATTTATTTCTCTCCAAACCCATGGCCTTTCTTTCCTGCCAAGCACAAATGTGTGTTCTGCCTCAGGACCTTTGCGCTTGCTATCCCAGCTACCTGGATGGCCCTTCTCCCTGTTCTTTGGATGGTGTGCTCTTTCCTATAGAGGCCTCCCTGGACTGCACTATCTAAAATAGAGAACCTCTGCTTTATCTCCCAGTTACTCTGTGTCCTCTCATGGTTTGCTTTTTTTTTTAATTTTTTTTATTTTGGGATGGAGTCTTGCTCTGTTGCCCAGGCTGTAGTACAGTGGCACGACCTCAGTTCACAACAGCCTCCACAGCCCAGGTTCAGGCAATTCCCCTGGCTCAGCCTCCTGAGTAGCTGGGACTACAGGTGTGCACCACCACGCCCGGCTAATTTTTCTGTATTTTAGTAGAGACGGGGTTTCACCATATTGGCCAGAATGGTCTCGATCTCCTGACATCGTGATCCGCCCGCCTCGTCCTCCCAGAGTGCTGGGATTACAGGCGTGAACCACTGCGCCTGGTCATGGTTTGCTTTTTTTATAGAATTTTCCCAGACTCTAATTACATTGTTTACTTACAAGTGTATGTGTCCATTATCACAGGAACCCTGAGTTTGGGACTGATTTAATCACCTTATTCTCCCACTGCCTAACTCAGCATGATGTGGATAGAGCAAGAGCTTGTCCAGCTCTATCCACATCTAATAAACACATGCCCAGCGAATATTCTTTGGCAAGCCATTTATTTCATGGAGTGACAGATACATACTGCAGAAGTTTGGGGAGTGAAGGGGGAAGGAGGTTGTGGAGGGAGGACACGTGGATGACTCCTTACTGAAGCATTCCTAAGAAAGGAGAGAGAGAGATCTGGCAGGTGGGAGCTGGGAGAATGAAAAGCAGGCTCATACACTGATGGATGACCTTGTGCCAAGAAAGAAATAGCTGAGGCCTGAGGAGAGTGTCTCTGCAGGAGCAAAGTCCTTGGGGGTGCTGAACACAGGTGGAGAAACTGGTGCACAGAGACACAGACTGCAGGAGGTGGAGGTGGTGCAATGCCTGCAGTGAGCCAGGGCTTCAGCTCAGGAAGTGGGAGAGGTAGCTCTGGAGGTTGGGACCGGGAGGAGGTCTGACTGCCACGCTCTTTAGAAAGAGAAGCCAGCAGGGTAGAAGCTGACAGCGAGGGCTGTGATGACTTTATTTATTTTTATTTATTTATTTATTCTTTTTTTTTTTTTTTTTTTTTTTGAGACAGAGTTTTGCTCTTGTCGCCCAGGCTGAAGTGCAATGGCGTGAGCTTGGCTCACTCCAACCTCCGCCTCCCAGGCTCAAGCAATTCTCCTGCCTCAGCCTCCCGAGTAGCTGGGATTATAGCCACCCGCCATCATGCCTGGCCAATTTTTGTATTTTTAGTAGAGATAGGATTTCACCATGTTGGCCAGGCTGATCCCGAACTCCTGACTTCAGGTGATCCACTTGCCTCGGCCTCTCAAAGTGCTGGGATTACAGGCATGGGCCACCATGACCAGCCTGTGATGACTTTGAAAGAACCAGGCTGCCCTGCTATATGGCCTTCCAGCTTGGTAGCGGCTCCCACAGCTCCTAAGAAGTGAGTAGTGACTTGGTTTAGCTAGACCATTATGACAGTGGCAAAAAAAGAAGTGAGCAGAAAGCCACAGTCTGATGGGGAGGCAGATTCAGAGATGGACCATGGCCATACAGTACCATTGGGGCTGCGTTAGGATTGGCCCAGAGGGAAATCCCAGCTGTTAGGCAAGGGGGAGTCAGTGACAAGAATGAGGAACTTTGGCTGTGACCTGAGGGGACCTGTCCAGGAGCCAAAGAGGGCTCTGACCTGGAGCCACTGACCTGTCATGCTTTTCTTTTCTTTCTTTGTTTCTTTTTCTTTTTTTGAGATGGAGTTTTGCTCTTTGTTGACTAGGCTAGAGTGCAATGGCACAATCTCAGCTCACTGCAACCTTCGCCTCCAAGGTTCAAGCGATTCTGATGCCTCAGCCTCCCAAGTAGCTGGGATTACAGCTGCCCACCATCATGCCCAGCTAATTTTTTTATTTTTAGTAGAGAACAGGGTTTCACCGTGTTGGTCAGGCTGGTCTCGAACTCCTGATCGCAAGTGATCCACCTGCCTCGGCCTCCCAAAGTGCTGGGATTACAGGCGTGAGCCACCACACCCAGCCCCTGTCATGCTTTTCAAAGTGGGATGGATGGTAGGGCCAGCCATGTCTGCAAATATAGCATTCTTTCTAGGGACAGTTTACTTTATTTCTCCCTTCCTTCTTCCCTTTCTTCTTTCCTCCCATCCTTCTTTCCTTCTTCCCTCCCTTCTTTCCTTCATTCTTTCTTTCCTTTCTTCCTCCCTCCCTTTTTCACCCCTTATTTATCTTCACAAATGGAAGCTTATGCTATATGAATTCTTCTGTAACCTGATTTTATGCATTTAATCATAATTTGTAGACATCTTTCCCTGCTCATGAAAATATTCTGTAATCTTAATCTATTTTACATATTTTGAAACATTATTTTGAGAAGAGGTCAATAAATATTACCAGATGTCAAAGGAGTCTCTGGCACACACATACAAAAGGACAAAGAACTTAACCTTTCCTCTAGGGCTGACACACTGCCACTCTCCATGAGTGAGTGGTTCTTGCTCCATCTCAAATCTACCTGGAGGCTGGGATCTACTTGCCCCCTCCATGGAGTAGCCTTAGGCAGAGTCACTGGCTGGACTCAGCAGAGCATGAGCCAGGTCTCTCTCAAATGCCTTGGGCACAAGGCAGAGAAAGATGTGAGCCTGGGTGACAAGATAGGGCTGAATGGGGCTGGATGTGATCAGCCCAACCCATGTGGCCTGCAAGGGTCTTGCCTTGTCCAGACCCATTACCCAGTTCGAAGCCCAAGTAGGATCCCATGGTGTCTCCTCAGCAAAGTGATGGGGTTGGAGACACCTGGGGTTGTGTTTGCAGTTCCTGTCACAGTCCCAGGAGTATGTGGGGACCTGGTACATGTTTGAGGAGTTAAATGTGCACATTTCACAAATCTAGGAAGATGACAGAATCAAGGGCAAGAATCCGGCTGTCCTGGAGGGATTTCTCAGAGATAAGAATCAACTGTTGGCTAGGCTCCTTGGCTCATGCCTGTAATCCCAACACTTCGGGAGGCCGAGGCGGGTGGATCACAAGGTCAGGAGTTCAAAACCAGCCTAGCCAAGATGGTGAAACCCCATCTCTACTAAAAATACAAAAACACTAGCTGGGCGTGGTGGCGGGCGCCTGTAATCCCAGCTATTCGGGAGACTGAGGCAGAGAATTGCTTGAACCTGTGAGGCGGAGGTTGCAGTGAGCTAAGATCGTGCCACTGCGCCCAGCCTGGGTGACAAGAGTGAGACTTCGTCTCAAAAAAAAAAAAAAGTCAGCTCTTCTCCTGGGACCCAGAGCCTTGCTTGCCAAGTCTCAGTTCCCAGTGCAACATGGGGATAAAAATAGTAATTACCTCTTGGGGCTAAACTGGATAATTTGCGTAAAGCTCAGAACATCATGTTAAGTATACAGTAGGTGCTCAGTCATTGTTAGTCCCATCCATACATCTGCCCCACAAGGCCTCAGGGGAGGGAGACAGGGCTTGGGGAAAGAAAGTCAGTGGCAAGTGGATGCTAGAAATAAGGACAAGATCCAAGAAGAGAAAGCCAGGTTGGAGGAAACTGGCGGTCCCCAGGGGCGCTAGGTCCCATCGGCCTCTGAGTTCCAGAATGACAGGGGCTGCTAGTGTTTTCAGGTAAGAGAGACTGTGAGGTTTATCAGAACCAGGGTGTTTTTTCCTGCAAGACAGAAGTGCAGAGGGGAGGTGGGCTTTGGGCCTTTGGATCTGCTTAGAACTTTCTGAGTGAGGGGCTACCTAATTCTGTGTGTCTCTAGAAGAGCTATGACTGAAGGAAGCAAATGCCAGCTCCATGGATAAAGGGCATTTCTGCAATCAGAATTCCTGCTAAACCGGGTGTGCCAGCAGCCACTGAATGACCTGGGGTTGGGGGTTTAAAAATGGGATGGAGGGGGCCAGGTGTGGTGGCTCACACCTGTAATCCCAGTACTCTGGGAGGCTGAGGTGGGTGGATCACCTGAGATCAGGAGTTCGAGACCAGCCTGGCCAACATGGTTTCACCATGGTGGCGCATGCCTGTAATCCCAGCTACTTGGGAGGCTGAGGCAGGAGAATCACTTGAACCCAGGAGGCGGAGGTTGCAGTGAGCTGAGATCCCATCATTGCACTCCAGCCTGGCGACAAGAGTAAAACTCTGTTTCCTCCTTCTCCCAAAAAATGGGATGGAGCTTTGGAAAATAGAACTCTTAAGTTCACTCCCTCCCAAGAGTCTGGGATTCAAAGCTCCTGGTAGAAGGAAAAGGCGGTGGACTGCACGCAACGCCAGGCTGGTGCTCAGTATCTGTCAGAAGAGAGTTCGGTTCCAGCAGAAGCTGGGAGGTAAGGCCCATTCCTCCGGTTACCTCGACCGCCGCCCCCCTCCCCCTGCCCCCCGCGCCAGGCCTGATTTCCCTCTGGGGGCGCACCTGGCCCATCTAGCCTAGAAGTGAGCCAGGATGTGAACCTATCGTCCACAAGGGGGCAGAGTGGGACCGCCGAGGGAATCCGGTGCTGCAGGTGGGCTGGAGACAGGCACCCGCTCCCAGCTGCGCTTCTCAGCGCCCCACACTGCCCCACCTCCAGATTCAGTCCCTGTCAGTCCATTTTGAAAAGGTTCTCTATGCTGGGTCAGGTCTCCCTTGCCTCCAAGTTCCTGGTGGTGGTGGTGGTGAAGTGTCTTCACCCAGAGAGGGTTCAGGGCAGAGGAAGTAGAGCCCATGGGCATCCCTGGGCACAGCCCCTCCTGGCCCACTTTGCAGTTACCCAAGGGCGATGCCTCTTGCAGGTTAAAAGAACAGGCTTTGGCATCAGACAGACTTGGTTTTTGATTCTGACTGGCGCTCACCAGCAGAGTGGCTTCGCCTCTCTGAGCCTCAGCCTCCTGCCATGGTGGAGGCGAGCAGCGCCAGGGCTGAGCAGGCAGGAGGCTTCCCAGAGCCTCGCTGTGCATTCAGGAGGCCCGCGGGTTTGACCGTGAGACCACACAGCAGCCTTTGGAGGGGATGGGGTTTTCGTCATCCCACTTCACAGATGGGGAGATGGAGTCCTTGGGCATGACTGGCTAGAGACCCACAGCCAAATGGTCCAGGCATCCACCAGAATCTGGGGGAGCATGGGGTGCTTTGTACCCAGTGAGGCCACGGAGGAGGCCTTGTGACAGTGACTGCCATGTGATGGGAGAAGCCCGGGGCCTCTATGGCCAACAGATGCCCAGAGTGAGGAAATCCTCTGTGGCAGCCCCTGCCTCTGCTCAGACACCCTGCACCATCCAGAGCAGGCCTAGAAAGGAGGTGGTGGTGTCCGTGGGGCTGCTGCCTGATCAAGCCGGGGCTGGGGTCCGCTGGCCTCAGGCAGCCAGGGGCTGGCCGGCTATGAATGGAAGAGAAGCCCAGCAGCACCGAGAACGGACCTGCCAGGAAGGGTGGGAGGGAAGGGACAAGGTGGGTGGCTGACATGAGGGCGCTGGACAGGGCTGGAGGGAAGCCGCACGTACCTCTCCCCACTCCTAGTCCCAGCCACAAAAGGAAGCTAAAGAGACTCCCTTTTAACAAAGAGCATCTGAAAAGGAAGAATGAAGCCGAGGGTTGGGAGGGACACCCCTCTCCATTCCCTCCCCAGCAGCCTCCAATGGCCCCAGCAATGTCGTTGCCTTGGCAACCGCAGCCCCCTTCCAGCTCCCTTTCTCCTTTAACCCCATCCTGCCTGGATGCCCCTCTCATCTGTACCCTCCCTCCCTCCCTTCCCAGCTCAAACTAAAGAGAGGCTGGGCGGGTTGGGGAGAGAGGACTTCTCTGCTCACCAAGCAGTCCTGGGGTTAATGCCCTGGCTGCATCCCAGGACCACCCCTTCCTAGGGATCAGATGGAGGACTCTTTAAGAGGGAGAGAGGACAGGATGAAATGACCTTTGACAGAATTATTCTGAATTAACAAGGGGGCTATCTTCTCCCAAAGATTTCAAGCCCCAGCTCTCCCAGTCCCTACGCCCTCCCAGGAGACAGAGGCTGTGACCCAGGAGCCCCTGGCAGAGTTCAGAGAGCCAGCACTGGAGCAGGGGCTTTGAAGGTCATCTAGTTCCCCTCTCTCAGCCTATGGTTGAGGAAACTGAGGTCTGGGAGAAGAAGGAATTTGCTCAAGGCACACAGTGAATATAGGAGAGTCAGGAAGGGAACGAGAGAGGCCTGAGCCAGGGTGGGGTTGGAGGGTGCTTTTGCTACTGTTGGCCTGAGGAATGGATAGGTACGGAGGGCCACAAGAGGCCTGCACCCCCTGGGAAGGCAGCTGCTGGCACTTCCCTCATGGGTCCAGAGAAAACCCCTGGATGCCCTTACCCACTTCTGTTCCCTGGGAGGTGCTGGGCTCCCCACCGTCCCTGTTCCTGGGTTTCCACTAGTGCTTCAGTAACCCCCTCCCAGGCCCCAGGACAACACAGGCTAAGGAAGAAGAATCAGGCCTGGCCCTGTTTAGGGAGGCACATGGGACTCCAGCAGGAGCAGAGAGGAGCTAGGAGTCTGAGGGGGCTGGGGATCCTAAAGGCCCCATCGAGTGCCCCCTGAGCAAGAAGGGCTTGTGGCTGCAGGCAGTGGGTTCCAGCCCAAGGGCAGCCCTTTCCTGGCTGTGTCCCTGGCAAGTCACTCAACTTCCCAGGGGCTGCTAAATGGCCCACTCCCACCCGACGTAAATGAGGTCAGCCACGCGGCTACAGGAGATTCTCACGAGGCAGCAGATGCAGAGCTGTGGACAGGTCCTGTGAGGGGTCCCCAGCCCCAAACCTCTTGAATCTGCTGTGCCAGGGCCACCACCATGATCACTGGGAGCACCTATGGTGTGCAGAGCCGGGGAGGTTGGGAGGGGAAGAAGCTGTGGGCACAGCACGCCCAGATGTAGACCAGAGAGGGTTCCATTCAAGCCAGGCCATGGGGCCCCGCAAAGCCTCTGGGGGTTGGAGGAGCACCCTGGGAGCCTTCCTGGAAGATGAGGCCTCCCCGTGCCATCAGGCAGAGATGGGGAGAACACAGTGGGCTGGAGAGGGCGAAGGTTGGCATTTGCTCCCATAGCTCTCCCAGCTGATCCAGGCCTCCCTGAGCTGTCACTGCGTCCCTGAGGCCCCCAAGGCCTGGCCTGAGGAGGGTGCCCTCACCTTTCCTGCACACAGCCCAAGTCCAGGGCACAGGCAGGGAAAGGGGCCTGCTGCTGGGGTTGGAGTCAGGAGCTTTGCCTGTACTGTGGCTGGTTCTCACCACACCCTCAGAGCGGCCTCGCCTGTTAATCCCACATTGCAGAGGAGGAAACTGAGGCTCAGGAAAGTAAAGTGACTTGCCAGTGATCGCCCAGCCTTTTCTCCCCTGTCAAAGCCACTCCTGGAAACTCTCCTGGGCATGGACACTGCCTGACACTTTCATATAGATGACCACTTGAGAAAAGGAAGGGGACGCCTACTGGGAGGAGTGACCCTCTTTCGTCTGTGGAAGGTGGGGGCACGTGCTGGGAGACTCAGGCCCACCTCATCCAGCAGGCGACCCCCTGCAATATTGCATTTGTTAGTTCCTTTTTCTACATCGGTCCCATATCCGCTCATTAGTTGGTTCTTCAAATTCTCAGGCACCCCCACCACCAGGCAGCTACTGAGAGGGCTGGGGAGCACAGTCCAGACCTGCCTGGACGCCAGGCAGCCAGGTGACCTTGAGCAGAGACTCAACCCCATGGCTCAGCTTCCTCATCAGGGAGAGGGGAGCAGGGTCAGATGGGGCTTCGGGGACCTGTTCGTTCTGAGCGTTTACTGGGGCCTGGCCTGTGGACACTGCTCGGTCACCGGCTCACCCAGGCACTCCTCAGCCCTGGTTAATCCCCCAGCCACCTGCCTACTCCTGCACCTGCCTGCGGCTTTGCTCCCCATTTCCCGATAATCCTCAGGGCCAGGTGCTGGCAGTCAGGGGGTCAGGGTTGTCCCCGCCCACCCGGCAGCTCTCCTGGGACAAGGGTCAGATTGGACAGAAGACCAGGCAGGCTAAATGGGGGTCCTTCTCTGCTCTCCCCAATCTCCCCAGGCGGGCAGGGGCTGGTGGGGACAGGGGCAAAGCATGCTGCCCAGAGTGGGGATGAGAGAGGGGATGGTTCTGCAGTGGCCCTCCTCCCTGTGGGCAGGGCTGCTGGGGACAGGGTCAGATGAGGTTGGGCTGACGAGCAGCTGCTGATCAGTGGCAGCGAGGGGCCTGTGGGGACCCCCGCCACTCCTAACAACGCAGCACCAGTGCCCGGGAGCCCACGGGTGAAAGGCCCACGGCCCTGGCTCTGCCTGTCTCAGCGCCTGCTGCCTGCCTGGCACAGGGCCCTTGTGGCACTGGTTTTAATCGATCACTTTCTTTCCACAAGCAGTTCCTGGAGGTTCGGGGGCGGCTTCCCCTTGACTCGAATCTCCTGGAGGACGCAGCTTGACTAAAAATAACTTGAATTACTGAGCTCCCACCCTGGCGCAGAGGAGGGGCCTGGGGGCTGCGGGGGCGGCGCCTGGAGGGAATGTTGCCGCAGCCAGGAGGGGGTTCCCTAACAGGAAATGCTGAAGAGTGTCCGCAGGTGGGAAGGGGTGCAGCTTGTTGAAGGGAGCTGGCCCTTTCTCACCCACTCCTCCAGGCTCAGGCCTGCTCCCTGGGGACAGTGTGGGGACAGTGCTTCTAGAGAAAATGACCCCTGCACTTGCATCACTGAGGGTGAGCAGCCTGTCTGTGCTGGGGGTGCTCCTCTCAGCACAGACGCTGGGTTGGAGGAGACTCCCCCTGTATATGCTCTGGGCAGGAGCCCCCTCCATGCTCTTCCGTGGCAGCAGAATGCAAGCTGTGTGGGGCATCAGGCAGAGGCGTCAGGTCTGGGCTCATGTCCTGTTTCTTCTGTGTGACACTGAACCCAACTTCCTTAGCTGATAACTGGATGCAACTGCAAAATCAAGCATTTGCCTCCACCCCCATTCTTTAGGCAGCCTCTCATCTGTCTGAAGCAGTAGC
Organism: Cheracebus regulus; assembly: GCA_963574635.1. Classification (NCBI taxonomy): domain Eukaryota; kingdom Metazoa; phylum Chordata; class Mammalia; order Primates; family Pitheciidae; genus Cheracebus; species Cheracebus regulus. Next base: position 7,214 of record CAUYQU010010266.1, on the reverse strand, counting down.
CTCGGGCTCTGTCACTGCCCACCCCGTGGGTGCCTGCAGAGGGGGCCCGCCCTGTGACCACCCTTCAGAGCAGAGTGGGTGCTCTGTCCAGCTTGGGCAGGCAGGACCTGGGTCTCTTGAGATGCAGCAGGGCTGGTCAGGAAGAGCGGGGACTCCAGGGCCTCATGGATAGTAGAAGGTGACTGCCGGGCCCAGGCAGAAGCCTGGGGTCAGGTGGCATAGTCATGACCCCATCACTGCTGCTCCCCTGCCCCCCACCATCCCCGTCTTCATACCCCAGGGCCAGGCCAGAGCAGGATGCTGCACAAGCAGTTCAAGGGCAGGTCCAGGGCGGCATGGCAGAAGGGGGACAGCATGGCAGTCCCTTGCATGCACACGGAGGCAGTGGGGACATACTGGTGTGGGACCAATCCGTCCTGCAGCAGAGAACAGGCTGGAGACCCCACCCCCTGCCATTGCCTCAGTTCCCCCATCTGTAAAAGAGGTCTGGGTTAGATGCTCTCTGATGCTCCTGACAGCATCTGGGGAAGATGGAGCATGGCAGCTGCCATCAGGAAAACAGCAACAGCTGCGACCTCAGCTTCCCTGCCCTTCCCTGAGCACCTCTGGCGCCGAGATGCGCTGTGAGGACAGCAGGGAGATCACTCCCCATCACATATGAGGAGACCGAGGCTCTGAAAGGGAAACTGACTTGTCACATGGCTTGGACGTGATGGGCTGGTTTTGAACCCGGCACTGCCCAACTGCAGTCTGCTTTCCATTTCATCCTTTTCTAAACGTAGGGCCTGGGGGACAAGATGTGCTTTTGGAGGTGACTCAAGGTGGGGTGCAGGGGCATAGATCCAGATGGGAGAAGTTCTCTACAGCTGCGCCCCTCCCATACCTCCTCCCACCCCCACCCTCGTTTGGCTCAGGTCACAAGGCCCACTTCCAGTGGGCCTGGGAAGTGGCCGTGCATGCGGGAGGTAGGGAGGAGAGGAGGAGTGTGAACCTGCTTGAATGGGAACAGGACCAGTGATAACAATAATGACAATAACTCCCACCTCCCACCCCGGGGACATTTTTAGCAGCACTGTTCCTAAGGAGAAAGTCAAATATCCAGTGACAGGCAAATTGAGAAATCTGCTGCAGCTCCCACAGCAGCATGAGTGAATCCTGAACCATCATGTGAGGTGAAAAACAAATTGTAAACTACATTCAGTTCAACGCCATTCTTATAAAGCCCCCCTGAAGTATAACCAAATGATATCATTTTAGGAGTTCAGGAGTATGTGATAGAACTATCTAGAGGCTAGGAAGTGCTAATCCAAACTTTGTCACACTCTAGGACAGGCAGGAGCTGGATAGAGAGGCACACTCGGGGGATGCCAGCCATGGACATCTGCCACAGGCCAGAGGGTTCAGGGCACTCTTCATGATGCTGAGGAGATACAGGAGTGAGCGAGGCAGACGTGAAGCCCAGGTCTGTGGAGCTTACAGTCTAGCAAGGCAAGTTCCGTTCCCATTCTGTGTTGTATAGTATGGTAGGTTGCAGGTGTCCGTTATACTATTATGAATTGTTCGTCACAGATATTCTTTTTTTTTTCTTTCTTTTTGAGACAGAGTCTTGCTCTGTCACCCAGGCTGGAATGCGGTGGCGCCATCTCGGCTCACTGCAACCCGCGCCTCCCAGGTTCAAGCTATTCTTCTGCCTCAGCCTCCCAAGTAGCTGGGACTATAGGTGTGCACCACCACACCTGGCTAATTTTTGTATATTAGTAGAGACGAGGTTTCACCATGTTGGCCAGGCTGGTCTCAAACTCCCGACCTCAGGTGATCTACCCGCCTTAGCCTCCCAAAGTGCTGGGATTACAGGCGTGAGCCATGGTGCCCGGCCACAGATATTATTTTATATTAATCAAATATTGTTTTAGGCTAGGCACGGTGGCTCACACCTGTAATCTCAACATTTTGGGAGGCCGAGTCGGGTGGATCGTTTGAGCCCAGGAGTTTGAGACCAGCCTGGGCAACATAGCAAAACCCCATCTCTACTAAAAACACAAAAATTAGCCAGGTGTGGTGGTACATGTTTGTAGTCCCAGCTACCTGGGAGGCTGGGGCACAAGAATCACTTGAACCTGGGAGGTGGAGGCTGCATTTCGGCCTGGGTGACAGAGTGACTCAGTCTCAAAAAAAAAAATCTATATCTATACTCTATATGTATTCTGTTTAAAGACTATATATATGTGTGTGTGTATATATATATATGTGTATGTGTGTGTGTATATATATATATATATATTAGTATTTAAACAGATTAAACACAGACTTAACTGACCTTCTCCCCAGTAAAACATCCCACCCAAGTGGGTGGGTTCTGGGGGCTGAGCTCCTCTCCCTGCTACCCCTCATGGATATCCCATCACACTCACCTAGAGGGGGTGCAAATCCCAGATTTTCCCCATCCCAATCTCCCAGCCCAGTTAATGTCCCACAAAGTCATTCTCTCATTCAGCAGCAGGTAAGGGTCAAATATGGCTTGGAGTGCTAGGCCAAAGGGGGGACAGAATTCCCCACTTCTGGGAGCACCAGAACCAGTTGGAAAGAGCAAGAGAAAGACATGCAGGATGGCCAGGTGCGGTGGCTCATGCCTGGAATCCCAGCACTTTGGGAGGCTGAGGCAGGTGGATCACAGGAGGTCGGAAGTTTGAGACCAGCCTGGCCAACATGGTGAAACCCATCTCTACTAAAAAAAAAAAAAAAAAATTAGCTGTGCATAGTGGCACATGCCTGTAATTCCAGCTACTCGAGAGGCTGAGGCAGAAGAATCGCTTGAACCCAGGAGGCAGAGGTTGCAGTAGCCGAAATTGTGCCACTGCACTCCAGCCTGGGCAACAGAGTGAGGCTCTAGCTCCAAAAAAAAAAAAAAAAAAAAAAGACATTCAGGACCTCGCAAACATCCCTCTCTTGGCTCAGTGCTCTTGCACTATATTAACAGTGATAGAGAGTGCAGGAGACGGGAGGTAACAGGTATGATCTGTTTCAAGCTGTTCATTCCCATCAGAGGCAAGGGGGTCAGGAGGGCTTAGTCTGCCATCCATTCATTCACTCACCCATCCATCCAACCATCTACCCATCCATCCAACCCTCTATCCATCTGCCCATCCATCCATACAATCATTCATCTACACATCTGTCCATACATCTACCCATCCATCCAACTAACCATCTATCCATCTGTAATAGGCAGACTAATGTCCTCCAAAAGATGTCTCCATCCTAATTCCAGAGCCTGTGATTATGTTACTTAACATGGCAAAGGGGGATTAAGGTTGCAGATGGAATTAAGGTTGCTAATCATCTAGTGTTAAAATAGGGAGATTATCTTGGATTATCTGGGTGGGCCCAGGGTAATCACAAAGGTTCTTAAGAGGAGAAGAGGAACCAGAGAGATGGCAGTGTGAGAAGGACTTGGTCTTACATTATTGGCTTTGAAGATGGAGGAAGGGCCCACAAGACAAGAAAAACTGACCGCCCCCTGAAGCTGGGAAGGCAAGGAGGATGTGAATGCTCCCTTAGAGCCTCCAGAATGCAACCCTGCTGACATCTTGATTTTAGCCCAGTGAGACCCCTTGCAGATTTCTGACCTCCAGAACTGTAAGATAATAAATTTATGTTGTTTTAAGCCATGAAGTTTGTGGTTATCTGTTACAGCAGCAATAGGAAACTAATACACCAACTAACCATCCAGCCCTTCATGCAACCATCCACCCAACCATCAATCCAACTATCCATCTATCCAACCATCCATCCAACTGTCCATCCAACCATCCATCCAACTGTCCATTCAACCATCCATCCAACTGTCCATCCAAATATCCATCCAACTGTCCATCCAGCCATCCATCCAACCATCTGGTTAGCTATCAATCCATTCAACCATCCACCCAACCATCTATCCAATTATCCATCCATCCAACCATCCATCCAACTGTCCACTCAGCCATCCATCCAACTGTCCACTCAGCCATCCATCCAACTGTCCACTCAGCCATCCATCGAACTGTCCATCCAACCATCCAACCATCCATCCAACTGTCCATCCAACCATCCATCCAACTGTCCATCTAACCATCCATCCAACCATCCACCCAACCATATATCCAACTATCCATCCATCCAACTGTCCATCCAACCATCCACCCAACCATCTATCCAACTATCCATCCATCCAACCGTCCATCCAACTGTCCAACCAGCCATCCGTCTAACCATCTGCTCAACTATCAATCCATTCAACCATCTATCCAACTGTCCATCCAACCATCTATCCAACAATCCATCTGTCCATTTAACTAACTATCCACCCATTTATCAAATATTCTCATTGACCATCCCCTTTGTGTCACCTGGCAAGCTGTGAAAGAAAAGTGGCCAAATTCCTGAAGCTCCCCACCACTGGGAGCAATAGACACAGGATTTCAGTTCAGGATCCTCAATGCTGTGATGGTAGAATGTGAAGCATTTGGGAAGGATCATAGGAGGACCTGTGGCTTGATGGCTTTTGGTGACAGGAGCAAGGCAGGGAACACTGTAAAACAATTGTAAGTCTCATTGGTTATCTTTTATTTTTTATTTTTGAGATGAAGTTTTGCATTTGTTGCCCAGGCTGGTGTGCAATGGCATGATCTCCGCTCACTGCAATCTCCGCCTCGTGGGTTCAAGTGAATCTCCAGCTTCAGACTCCCAAGTAGCTGGAATTACAGGCACCCGCCACCACGCCTGGCTAATTTTTGTATTTTTAGTAGAGACAGGGTTTTACTATGTTGGCCATGCTGCTCTTGAACTCCTGACCTCAGGTGATCTACCTGCCTCGGCCTCCCAAAGTGCTGGGCTTACAGGCGTGAACCACCGCTCCCAGCCAATTTTTTTTTCTTTTAATTTTTTTTTTTTTTTTTTTAGATGGAGTTTTGCTCCTGTTGTTCAGGCTGTAGTGCAATGGTGTGATCTCAGCTCACTGCAACCTCCACCTCCCAGGTTCAAGCAATTATCTTACCTCAGCCTCCAGAGTAGCTGGGATTATAGGTAGCCACCACCACACCCAACTAATTTTTGTATTTTTAGTACAGATGGGGTTTCACCATGTTGGCCAGGCTGGTTTCGAACTCCTAACCTCAGGTAATCCACTCACTTCAGCCTCCCAAGGTGCTGGGATTACAGGCGTGAGCCACCACACCCTGCCAACTTTTAAAATTTTTAAATCAAAAAAGCCAACAATTGTGAGTCTCTGCAGCCAGCCCCTCACCTGGTATGAGCCCCTCACCTGCAGCCAGCCCCTCACCTGAGACTGCCCCTTGAGGCCACGGTCCCTTGCTGCCTTTGTCCTCGGCCCCGGGTACCTGAGCTCTTTGCCTTGTCTAAGGAGTAGGGCAAGAGGCCTGGTCCAGCCGGGACTGGTCCACCTGTTGTGACTTCCACCTCTTGCTCCCCAGCTCAGGGCTCATGCCTGCCATAACTTCTGCACAGCCCTGGGGCTCTGAGGTTCACTCTTGCTCCCACCTAAGCCCCCAGCTCATCAGTTAGTAATAAATGGCCCTGACACCCACACCCTTGGTAGCAGTAAGGAGCACCTGCTCAAGGGTCAGGCTGAGCCCAGTTCTAGGACTGTGTGATCTCAGGACTACCCCTGCCTGCGTCTTCACACCCTCATCTGCAGAATGGGAATCATGATAGCTCCTCCTTTCAGGGCTATAGTCAAGATTGAGAGAACTAATGTTGAAGACTAGCTTGCACAGGCCCTGGCATACAGGAACCCCGCCACCATCACCACCTGGAAGGTGCTAGATTGCTATACTGGGGGATGGAATTGTTGGCACTTAGCTCCTCCCCACAGGAAAGGACCAGTTTCCTGTCTCTGAGTTGTTGGCTTTGACATGCCGAGCTATAGCCCTGGATAGCCTGATGACAGGGGAGCCTGCAGTCTACTGATCAGAGAGTTGCCCGGAATCTGTGGGCCATGGGCACAGTCCTCCCCTGCCCAGCTAATGTCACCATCTTCCAGGAACAGCCTGTACCTTGGCATAGCCCTGAGAAAAAGCAAAGACAGTGTTGTCCATCCTGTTCCAAACTTGTCACAGGAAGGATATGTGTCTGGCCATGTCCAGCAGATGTTTCAGGCCAAGTGTGTAGCCCAGGATAGCTTCCTGGGCAGCTGGCCCCAGGTTGGGTGTGGAGGAGGGGAGGGCAGAGGTCAACATTGAGATGGGACAGCAAAAAGGGCTCATGGTAGAATTTCAGACCCGACTGTCTAGGGCAGACTGGGGCAAGGTCTTCCCAAGCTTCTTGCAGGGTCATCGCCCTGAGGATCACCCAGGTACCACGTTGGAGGCCTGCTTAGCCGACCTCGACTAGATGTGAGTGGCTCTTCTCTACACACCCAATTGAAACCACAAATCCCAGCTGCATGAACCTGCTGGGTCTGGCCCACCCCAAGCCAGGGGGCAGTGTGGCCAGAATGCCCATATGCCAGGAGCTTGGTGTGCCAGTCTTGGCTCTGCCATTGCTCTCAGGATGTCACTTTACCTCTCCAGGACTCAGTTTCTCCTTCTAGAAAATGGAGCAATACACAGTATAGCCCATCATCTGTGGAATGCCTGGGGACTGTGCCCAGAGATCTTTTGACACTTGATCTCATTGTTCACCTGATTCTGAGTATGAAAGTTGAGGCTTCAGGAGGAAGCAGGCTGTCCAAGCCCATGATCCATGAAGGCGGGCTCTATGTAGGTCTGGCTGACTCGGCGCTGGTGCAGGGAGGAGGTCAAGATGAGCTGCGCGGCTGCCTGCAGGCTCTGAGACCACCATGCTGCTGGACTCTGTCTGTCCCACCCCTCCCTCCCCTGGAATGGGTTTTCTACTCAAAAGTTGGCCTCTAAAGGCCAACAAACATATGAAAAAAAAGCTCATCATCACTGGTCATTAGAGAAATGCAAATGAAAACCACATTGAGACACCATTGCATGCCAGTTAGAACGGCGATCATTAAAAAATCTGGAGACAACAGATACTGGAGAGGATGTGGAGAAATAGGAACACTCTTACACTGTTGGTGGGAGGGTAAATTAGTTCAACCATTGTGGAAGACAGTGTGGCGATTCCTCAAGGACCTAGAAATAGAAATTCCATTTGACCCAGCAATCCCATTACTGGGTATATATCCAAAGGATTATACATCATTC
>CAUYQU010010263.1:0-16551 GCA_963574635.1 Cheracebus regulus | reverse complement strand
CTTTTTGCACTGGTTTCTTCCCATTTTTGTGGATTTATCCACCTGTCGTCTTTGTAATTGCCGACTTTCAGATTGGGTCTCTGAGTGGACGTCCGGCTTGTTGGTGATGAAGTTTTTTCTGTTTCTTAGTTTTCCTTTGGCAGTCGCCCGTTCCCCACAGAGCTGGACCTTCCCAGGTTCAGCTGTGCTTGCTGTGAAACTCTCAGTCCTCAGCACTTCCAATTGCTGTTCTCCTTGTGGGGATGGGACCAGCTGAGCCCAACTAAAAGGGCACCCAGTCCCGTACACTCCGCACCAAGAAGCACCGCGCCGGGGCGCCGGGGCGCTGGCAAAACAGCCGGACCGGCCAAAAGAGTCGCTCTGGCGACCCGTGTGGCTCCTCTGCCGGGAATCTCCCAGTTTGTGGGCAACAAAAATTCGTCTGAAATTGCGGCGTCCACTTTCTCGCTGCACTTTCACTGGGAGCTACAATCCTGAGCTGCTGCTACGTGGCCATCTTGGATCTCTCCTTTATTTTTTAATTTTATTATTGTTATTATTATTATTTTGAGATGGAGTCTCACTCCATCTCCCAGGCTGGAGTGCAGTGGTGCGATCTCGGCTCACTGCAACTTCCACCTCCTGGGTTCAAGTGATTCTTCTGCCTCAGCCTCCTGAGTAGCTGAGACTGCAGGCACCCACTACCACACCCAGCTAATTTTTTTGTATTTTTAGTAGAGACAGGGTTTCACTATCTTGGCTAGGCTTTTCTCGAACTCCTGACTTCAGGTGATCCACCCTCCTCAGCCTCTCAAAGTGTTGGGACTACAGGCGTGAGCCACCACGCCCAGCCTAAAATTTTTATTTTTAGAGGCAGGGTGTTGCTCAGTCACCCAGGCTGGAGTGCACCGGCACAATCACAGCTCACCGCAGCCTTGAACTCCTGGGCTCAAGTGATCCTCCTGCATCAGCGTACTGTGTAGCTGGGACCACAGTTGTGCATCCCCATGCCTGGCTACTTTTTTTTTTTAATTTTTGTAGAGGTGGAGTCTTGCTATGTTGCCCAGGCTTGTACACTCCTGCTTCTGTATGTATGTATGCATGTATGTAAGTATGTATGTATGTATGTATCCTCATTTTAGAAAATGATTTCATTGAATCTTTCTTTAAGCATGGACTTTTCTGAAGCTCTGGGGACACTTGGAGGAAGAGGAAGGGAGGGTTCTAGATACCCTCTAAGGCCACATTGGTCCTGGGTACAGGACAAGCCAAGGCAGGAGAAACAGACCCTGCTGAGGGGTCTCCTCTTTGCCTCCTCCTTGGGTCCCAGCTGGGTAGTCTCCCCCGTTCACTGCTGGCCAGGGTCAGGCAGTGCATGGCCGAGCCCACCGCTGTGGCATCATTCCAGGGGGAAGGGCTCGAAGGCTGCGTCGTGGGATGATGGGAACCCGGATTTTGTTGGTGTGACCTGAGCTCAGCTTTCAGCTTTTCCACATCCTGGCAGTGGAGCCTTTGGGTGGGAATTCCTGCTCCGTAAAATGAGAGCTTGTGGGAATTAAACTGGTCCCGGCATTTAGGAAACAGCCCTGTGACTCCTTCCCTCTTTCTTTCCAGAGGGGCGGTCCTTGAGCTCTGCTGAGCCCACGCCAGCGAGAGTTGTGGCCGAGCCTCTGGGCCAGATGCCAAGGCCGTGCCACGTTGGCACTTAGGGTTTTGGCTCTGGGCCCCCTTGAGTGTCCTCTCTGAAGGGTACTGAAGGCGGTGGGTAAGGGAGGGGAGTTTAGTTTTTGGGTTTTTTGTTTTGTTTTGTTTGTTTTGTTTTGGTTTGTTTTTTTCTTTTTTTGAGATTGTCTCGCTCTGTCGCACAGGCTGGAGTGCAGTGGCGTGATCTCCGCTCACTGCAACCTCCATTTCCTAAATTCAAGAGATTCTCCTGCCTCAGCCACCTGACTGACTGGGATTACAGGCACCCATCACTGTGCCCGGCTAATTTTTGTATTTTTAGTAGATGCGGGGTTTTGCCACGTTGGCCAGGCTGGTCTCGAACTCCTGGCCTCAAGGGATTCCACCTGCCTCAGCCTCCCATAGTGCTGGGATTATAGGCGTGAGCCACTACGCCTGGCATTTGTTGTCGTTTTCAGACAGGGTCTTGCTGTGCCTCCCAGGCTGCAGTGCAGGGGCACAATCATAGCTCACTGCAGCCTCAAACTCTTGGTTCAAGTGATCGTCCTGTCTCAGCCTCTTGAGTAGCTGGGACCACAGGCATATGCCCAGCTAATTTATGTATTTTTTGTAGGGACAGGGTTTTGCCATGTTTCCCAGCCTGGTCTTGAACTCCTGGCCTCAAGCCATCCTCCCACCCTGGCCTCCCAGAGTGCTAGAATTATAGGTGTGAGCCACCACTCACCAGGAGGGGAGTTTTTTACATGGGCTGAGCTGGGAGCTTTGTCTTAGCCTTCTTCTTTTGTCTACATACCCTTTTCCCACCTCCCCACAAGGCCGCTCTTCACTGGGGTAGATGGGTCAGAACCAGCCCGCGGGGACACGTATTTCCCCAGACATCCAGGCTGTGGGCATCGGAGCAGGCTCGCACCTGTTAGCTTACTCTCTGCTGCCTCCTAGCCGGCCCTGAGCGCTGGGTGCCGAGTGTTTGGGATTGGATACCACAGCTGGATTACTGTTAGGTCACTGTCACCCTGGCCCCAGGGCTGTCTAGAAAGTGGGCTTTCTGGGCCAGACTCCTATGGAGTCCCCCAGCCTGGAGGCAGCCCTGCCTTGGGTCAGGGCAGCACTGACTCAGACGTGGCCGCAGCGCTTGGCTAACCTTTTGCTCAGGGTCCGGGCTGGCTTCCAGCTCTCCGCAGCCGGCAGATCTGCTGCCGTCTGGGCAAGACGTGGGGCAGGCGGTGGGCAGGCAGGAAGGCTGAGCTTCTTGGAACCCTGAGTAGGGAACATCCCTGGAGATGCCCCAGGCCCTGCACGTGGCTGGGTGTAAGACTCCCCTGTGAGCTGAAAAACACAGTGTCCAGGTCATGTGCAGTGGCTCACGCCTATAATCCCAGCACTCTGGGAGGCTGAAGTGGATCACCTGAGGTCAGGAGTTTGAGACCAGCCTGACCAACATGGAGAAACCCCATCTCTACTAAAAATATAAAATTAGCAGGGCGTGGTGGTGCGTGCCTGTAATCCCAGCTCCCTGGGAGGCTGAGGCAGGAGAATCACTTGAACCCAGGAGGCGGAGGTTGTAGTGAGCCGAGATTGCGCCACTGCACTCCAGCCTGGACGATAGTGTAAGACTCCATCTCAAAAAAATAAAATAAAATACAGTGTCTCGGGCCCTTCTGCCCAGGGTGCAGTCTCCTCTCGTGGGTGGGGCCCAGGAGCCTGGGAGTTGAACCGCAGTTGTCAGCAGCAGCTCAGCTACCTGCCGTCCTTGCTTCACAGGTGGGCGGAGCAAACTCTGGAGCTGGATGGGACAGTTGTGACAACTCTTCCGCAGCTCACGGACTGGAACCTGGGATCTTCCCAGCGAACGTTCCTCCACCCATCCCAGCTCTGCCTTTTGGGGGCTTCAAGTCTCTTGCATTATTATTATTTTAATAATTTCAACTTTTAGGCCGGGTGTGGTGACTCACACCTGTAATCCCAGCACTTTGGGAGGCCGAGGCAGGGGGATCATTTGAGGTCAGTAGTTCAAGACCAGCCTGGCCAACATGGGGAAACCCCGTCTCTACTAAAATTACAAACATTAGCCAGACGTGGTGGCACGTGCCTGTAGACTCAGCTCCTCGGGAGGCTGAGGCAGGAGAATTGCTTGAACTGGGGAGGCGGAAGCTGCAGTGAGCCGTGATCACACCACTGCACTCCAGTCTGGGCGACAGTGAGACTGTCTCAAAAATAATAATTTTAACTTCTAGTTTAGATTTTGGGGGTACACGTGCGGGTTTATTACAAAGGTATATTGCAAGATGCTGAGGTGTGGGGTACAATTGATCTTGTCACCCAGGTAGTGAGCATAGCACCCAATAAGTAGCTTTAGAGTCCCCCCTTTTCCCCTCTCTCCCTGCTTTTGGAGGCTTGGTGTCCGCCATTCCCATCTTTATGTCCACGAGTACCCAACGTTTAGCTCCCTCTTACAAGTGAGAACATTCGGATTTGATTTTCTGTCCCTGTGTTAATTTGCTTAGGATAATGGCCTCCAGCTACGTCCGTGTTGCTGCAAAGGACGTGGTCTTGTTCTTTTTTATGGCTGCATACTATTCCACGGTGTGCATGCACCACCCTTTCTTCATCCATTCTACTGTTAATGGGCACCTGGGTCGATCCCATGTCTTTGCTACCTTGAATAGTGCCACAGTGAACAGATGCAGCTCTCACCTTTTTAAGGGAGGTTGACTTTCTGAACTCAAAGGATGTACATTTGGGACATTTCTCTTCCTTGTGAGTGTCTGTGTTTTTTGACTGCTGAGAGAGGCATCTGGGATCCTGTCCCCTTTGCTGCGTTGCGGGGTGACCAGCCATCCTAGGTGGCCTGGGACTGAGGAGTTTTCCAAGAGAGAACTTTCTGTCTAAACCCAGGAAGGTCGAGCTGGGCCCGGTCGGCTGTGTGTCAGCAATGCGTGTGAGCAGCTGGTCTACCCCTGCATTGCTGTGAATGTGGCAGGTGCGGTCCTCCTGCCGCGTGGTGACAGCAAGGACATGTCTGGAGACAATAGCCTTCTTCCCCGCTGTGCACTGGCTGGGCCTGGGGCGAGCGCCTTTCTCGTCTCTAAAATAGATGATGCTGGAGGAAGGAACATAGTTCACTCGGGCCAATGCTGCCATCAGAATTTTTACTTTTTTTATTTTGAGATGGAGTCTCACTCTTGTCACCCAGGCTGGAGTGCAGTGGCACAATCTCGGTTCACTGTAACCTCCGCCTGCTGGGTTCAAGCGGTTCTCCTGCCTCGGCCTCCCAAGTAGCTGAGACTACAGGTGTGCACCACCATGGCTGGCTAATTTTTTGTATTTTCAGTAGAGACTGGGTTTCACCATACTGATCATGCTGGTCTCGAACTCCTGACCTCGTGATCCATCCGCATAGGCCTCCCAAAGTGCTGGGATTACAGGTGTGAGCCACTGCACCCTGCCTACTTTTTAAAATTTTTAATGGAATGTCACTCTGTTGCCCAGGCTGGAATACAGTGTCGCCATCTTGGCTCACTGCAACCTCCGCCTCCTGGGTTCCAATGATTCTCCTGCCTCAGCCTCCCGAGTAGCTGGGATTACAGGTGCATGCCACCATGGCTGGCTAATTTTTATATTTTTAGTAGAGTCCAGGTTTCACCATGTTGTCCAGGCCAGTCTCGAACTCCTGACCTCAAGTGATGTGCCTGCTTCACCCTCCCAAAGCGCTGGGATTACAGACGTGAGCCACCGCACCCGGCCCTCCTATCAGAATTTTTATTTTTTGTTTAAGAGACAGGATCTTGCTGTGTCACCCAGGCTGGAGTACAATGGCACCATCATAGCTCACTACAGCCTCAAGCTCCTTGGCTCAAGTAGTCCTCCCACCTTGGCCTCCCAAAGTGCTGGGACTGTAAACGTGAGCCTCCGCACCCAGCCTCTGTGTTCATTTTCTGTTTAGAACCATTCCCACTTTCCAAATGGAAAAATCTCAGGGTTTCAGTACTCATGACATGGTCCTAGCCGACCTGGGCCCATCTCATCTTCTGCCCATCTCCCCCGCGGCATCCTTGCTCCAGGCACGTGGAACCCGCCTCTCCCTCCACCCGAGGCCCTGGGCATTTGCAAGGAGTGGCTGTCTCTCTCCACACTCCCGATGTGTGTCCACCTGGGCTGTGGCTCGGGACAGAGGGTCCTGTAAGCCCGGGTACAAGAAGCTGGGGATGGCCCAGCCCAGCCCCCCTTTCCCCTCTCTCTCTCTGTCCCTCCCTCCTGGAGTCCCTGGTTCCTTCCTAAATGGATTAGAGCCTTTGCCGGAAGGAGCCAGCCGCTGTCTGGGGCAGCCAGGAGTCCAGGGCTGGATTGCAGTCTGGTGCCTCCTGCTTTGCCCTGATTCGATTTGGGCCTCAGCAGCTGGGAGACTGGCAGCCCTAAGGCCTTTCTGAGAATGGCTCAAGGGACTGGCTGGCGGGGGGTGGCTGGGGGGAGGGGAATGCCAGCCCCCAGGCCGGCAGACCTCTCAGCTGGATCTTTTATGAAGTCCAGTCGCATGGAGGACCCTCCGGCGGGCTTCCTGCCAGGAAACATCCCCAGACGTGGCCACTGGCCACCTCTGGGTTCATCAGCGGGTCCCATCCATGGCCTATGTCCTACCCATGGGCTATCATCCCCTCCACAACCCTTAAGACAGCAGATTTCAAGCTTCTATAAAATTGCAACCTGGGAGAAGAAATGTCTTTTATAAACATTTAGCAGCAAACTCAACATACATTTTGGCCGGACGCCCACCGGACAGTTGTTTAAATCAATATTTATCCACAGCCGAGAAGCAGAGGAGAGCCAGAATGGAGGTCAGAGCCGAGCTCTGATGCGTCGCTAATTTCTCGGGACATTTCTGTCCCTGAGGTTGGACGCCTCTGGCCTTGCAAAGTGTGGTGCGCTCTGACATCTGTTCTGTGTCATTGGCCAGTGATCAATAGATCATGACCTCCTGAAAGGCCTGTGTGTGGCTGGGACCACACGCCTTGGGCCTCATGCATGTCGGGCACCGATCTGGGCCTTGGGTTGCAAACAGTAGCAGGTGGACCTAGTTTCTGCCCTCAGAGAACTTACGGTCAACAGGGGCTGCTGTGGCGGCAGAAGACACCCCAGGCCTGGTGCCCTTTGTGGAGCCAGCACCACGGTCCCCTGCTTGGGCCTGCCCTGCCCCGTTGGATGCAGAAACTCCTTATGTGCAGGTGGGAGGCTCTTTTGGGTCCTCAGCTCTCCTCTGTCAGCACCCAGCGGAGGCCACACGGAGCGCACTGGGACTGAGTCCAGAGACGGAAACCGAGACTCCCGCCTCTGGTCTCTGCCTTCTTTGCTTGGATTGGTGCAGGGACAGGCCCTGCCACTGTGGCAGCATGTGGGCGGCCCCTGGGTTGAGAAGGAGAAAAGCAGGGTAGAACCAGGGGCTGAGGAAGGCTGATCTTTGTATCTCGTGGGTGCCCAGCTGGGCACTATACCCAGCAAGCCTGCGCCATGCCATGGGAAGCCACAGTTGGGGCCCTGGGCTTGAGGGGGACGGTGGAGCTGTATCCTCAGCAACCCCATTGCAATGGGACAGAGTCCTGCCCTGGCAAGCCCCCGACCTGAGATGAGGCAGCTGCTGCCCCTCTGTATCGTATGCCCCTGAGGCCAAGTCTCCTGGCTAGGAGGGAAACTGAGGCTGGGAGGCCTGGAGGCTGAAGGCATTGGCCTCGGGAGCACTTGGCTTGATGCAAAAATGTGATAGTCAAGCTCAGAGGCATGTGGAAGGGAGGGGAAGACATCGCTGGCTCCTGACCCAGCTCCACTTCAGGTTGGGGGCACAGGAGGTGGGCCAGCAGGCTGGACAATTAAAAGCTTTGATGAGGCCGGGCACAGTGGCTCATGCCTGTAATTCCAACACTTTGGGAGGCCAAGGCGGGTGGATCACATGAGGTCAGGAGTTCAAGACCAGCCTGGCCAACATGGTGAAAACCTGTCTCTAGTAAAAGTACAAAAATTAGCTGGACATGTGGTGGCGCCTGTAATCCCAGTTACCAGGGTGGCTGAGGCAAGAGAATTGCTTGAACCCAGGAAGGGGAGGTTGCAGTGAGCTGAGATCACACCACTGCACTCAAGCCTGGGAGACAGAGTGAGACTCTGTCTCAAAATAAAATTAAATTAAAAATTTTAAAAGTATTCAGGCTGGGTATGGTGGCTCACACCTGTAATCCCAGCACTTTGGGGGCTGAGGTGGGCGGATCACCTAAGGTCAGGAGTTCAAGACCAGCCTGGCCAACATGGCGAAATGCCATCTCTACTAAAAATACAAAAATTAGCTGGGTGTGGTGGCACATGCTTGTAATCCCAGTTACTAGGGAGGCTGAGGCAGAAGAATTGCTTGAACCCAGGGGGCAGAGGTTGCAGTGAGCCGAGATTGCGCCATTGCACTCCAGCCTGGGTAACAGAGCAAGATCTGTCTGGGGAAAAAAAAAAAAAACTTCAAAGACAACCAGCAAATGATGGCAGGGACAGGCAGGGTGTTTGAGGCAGAGAGAACTGAACCTGCAGACTAGAGAAGCATGAACATTGGTACATCCGGAAGTGGCACAGCTTCGAGGACCTGGAGCTTGAAGTGTGGGAGGAACTGGAGTGAGGGACAGCAAACCGGGAAACTAGAACATCAAGCTGAGGAGTCAAGAGCTAATGTGGGCAGTAGGGAGCCATGGAGGGTGTGTGAGTGAGGGAGGGCTGTGGCCAGAGCCGCACACGTGGGGAGAGGTGGCGGTTGGGGCCTACCCAACAGACTGATCCTGGTGCTGGGCTTGGCTTGGGTGTGCAGACATGGGAGGGTGTGGCACAGGGCGTGAGTTATCCTGCCACCTGTGCCCAGGCCTGTGCACACTCTAATCCCACCACACATAAAGCCCTTGGGTCCAGGGAAGGTCAGCCCTGGATACAGAGGTGGGTTGGGGTGGGTGGCCACCACGTGAGCCACGCCCCCTGCCTCGTGCCCACTACCACTGCCTCCTCCCTCCCCACAGGCAACCATGGCCTTGCTGGGCAAGCGCTGTGACGTCCCTGCCAACGGCTGTGGGCCCGACCGCTGGAACTCCGCCTTCACCCGCAAAGACGAGATCATCACCAGCCTCGTGTCTGCCTTAGACTCCATGGTGAGTGTCCCCGCCACCCAGGAGGAGGGGACATGGTGAGCGCTCCCACTCTGCCTCGTAGCTCAGTCCTACTTCAGCCACTCAGAGGAGCTTTTACTGACCTGAGCCTCAGTTTCCCTGACTGCAGCTAGGGCCACGAAGTCCAAGTCAAGGGTGGGAGACTTAAGTGAGATCCGGTACGTAAAAATCTAGCCCTGGCAGACTGGGCTGGGGGCTCACACCTGTAATCCCAGCACTTTGGGAGGCTGAGGCGGGGGGATCATGAGGTCAAGAGATCGAGACCATCCTGGCCAACATGGAGAAACCCTGTCTCTACTAAAGACGCAAAAATTAGCTGGCCGTGGTGGCAAGAGCCTGGAATCCCAGCACTTTGGGAGGCCGTGACAGGAGGATCACAAGGTCAAGAGGTCGAGACCATCCTGGCCAACATGGAGAAACCCTGTCTCTACTAAAGATACAAAAATTAGCTGGGTGTGGTGGCAAGAGCCTGTAATCCCAGCTACTTGGGAGACTGAGGCAGGAGAATCACTTGAACCTGGGAAGCGGAGGTCACAGTGAGCTGAGATCACACCACTGCTCTCCAGCCTGGTGACAGAGCGAGACTACGTCTCAAAAAAAAAAAAAAAAAAAAGAAAAATCTAGTCCTGGAATAAACACTGGCTCCTGGCCCTTGTCCCTCTGTGCCTTCATCCCTCTTGCCATTCCCACTTTCTCCCTGGGGTGAACCACATGCCTGTCTCCTAGCAGGTGACCTGGGGGATGATGTGTGTGCAGCCATTTTGAACTTGGGTGGCAGAGGTTGCAGTGAGCAGAGATCATGCCGCTGCACTCCAGCCTGGACGACAGAGCGAGACTCCGTTTCAAAAAAAAAAAGCTGTAATTCCCAACATTAAAGCAGGAGTTCTAACTGCAACTTGCGTGGGAAGAGAGAAACGGGCCTTTGTATCACTCCTCTGGCGCTATTGCCTACATGCCTAGACCTATAGCAGTTTATCCCAAATGAGGACATTGTAATATCATTTTCTCCAGCCTTTTCCTGGGGGGAAGTTATGCAAGTGTTAAGAAAAAAAAGTCTGGCCCAGCATGTTGCCTCATGCCTGTAATCCCCGCTCTTTTAGGGGCCAAGGCGGCTGCATCAGTTGGAGTCAGGAGTTCAGAAGCAAGCAGCCTGGCCAACATGGCAAAACCCCATCTCTACTAAAAGCACAAAATTAGCTGGTGTGGTGGTGCAGCCCTTTAATCCCAGCTACTTGGGGGGCTGAGGCAGGAGAATCACTTGAACCCCAGAAGTGGAGGTTGCAGTGAGCAGAGATCGTGCCACTGCACTCCAGCCTAGGTTACAGAAGGAGACTGTGTCTCAAAATAAATAAATAAAAATAAATTAGACCAGTGTGGTGGCACCTGCCTGTAGTCCCAGCTACTCAGGAGGCTGAGGCCAGAGGATCACTCGAGCCCAGGAGGTTGAGGCTTCAGTGATTTGAGGTCACACCACTGCACTCCAGCCTGGGCAACAGAGCAAGACTCTGTCTCAGTTTTAAAGGGTTGCTTAGGTGGTGTTTGGGGCAAAGGTAGGAGACACCCCTGGGAAAGTGGCTGGGTGCCACAGTCTCTTCACAACAACCCTTCCCCTATGCAGAGTGACCTTCACAAGGAGGGGCCCCCAGGAGCTCAGCCCTGTGTCCCAAAGCACTGTTAGCTTGGCGGTGGTGGAGATGTGGCTGACATGGGCAGTAATGGCCAGTGCCATGGTCACTAGCAACATGTGGCTATTTGCATTTTTTTTTTTTTTGAGATGGAGTTTTGCTCTGTCACTCAAGCTGGAGTGCAGTGGCGTGATCTCAGCTCACTGCAACCTCTACCTCCTGGGTTCAACTGTTTCTCCTGCGTCAGCCTCCTGAGTAGCTGGAATTACAGGCATGTGCCACCATACCTGACTAATTTTATATTTTTACTAGAGAGGGGATTTCTCCATGTTGGTGAGGCTGGACTTGAACTCCCGACCTCAGGTCATCTGCCCGCCTCAGCCCCCCAAAGTGCTGGGATTACAGGGGTGAGCCACCGCGCCCGGCCTATTTGTTTTATTTTTTGTTAATACACCAGTGTTCCACAAGAAAAGGAACAGCAAGTTTTTGTTTCTATCATAGCGAGGAGAAAATGAGTGCCCCTGGGTGTTAATTTTTCAGCAGGGACCCTGGAGGACAGGCCTCCTGGCCCCACGCCATCTGCACCTTCCTAACCAGAGCGACTCCAGGCTGGGGCTGGCACAAGAGGCAAGATTATGGCCCAGAGAGGTCACCTGTCCTGGGTCACACAGCACAGAACTGCAATTGGAAGCCAGATATTATTTCTAGCTGCCAGCACTACTGGACTCAGATGAAAACCAGCATTTATTATGCACAACTGCATGCCACAGGCTTCACAGTCAGGGTTTTCCTGGTGAGGCAGCTCAGAGACTTGAGATGCTGGTGGCATTGGTTGCAGGGACCCCCCATTAAGGCCTCTGTGCCATGGGGCTGCAGACCTCGACTCTAGGGCCATGAGCATAGCCAGCTGCCTGTATACCTGTATAGGGCGGCCCAGTTTAGAGATCCTTTTCCTCCAACCATTGAATCCCCACACCCAAGCCCGATAGCACTATGGAGCTGAGCTGCTTGTCCCCATTTCTACAGATGTGGAAAGTGGCCAGTCACAGTGGCTCATGCCTGTAATCCCAGCACTTTGGGAGGCTGAGGCGGGCGGATCACCTGAGGTCAGGAGTTCGAGACCAGTCTGGCCAACATAGTGAAGCCCCATCTCTACTTATAATACAAAAATTAGATGGGTGTCGTAGCACGTACCTATAATTGCAGCTACTCAGGAGGCTGAGGCAGGAGAATCGCTTGAACCTGGGAGGTGGAGGTTGCAGTGAGCCAAGATTATGCCACTGCACTCCAGCCTGGGCAACAAAGTGAGACTGCGTCTCAAAAAACAACAAAACGGAACAAACAGATGTGGAAACTGGAGCCCAGAAGTGGCCGAGGTGGGATTGCAGCCCCAACTGTCCAATCCCTGCTTCTCCTGCGGTTCTTCTCACCTCCTCCTCCTCAGGACTTCAGAGAGACCAAGAGAGCCCAGCATGAGATTGTCCCTGGGGCTGGGGCTAAGGTGGGCTTATCCCGAGGACGGAGACCTTGGAGGGAGGAGCAGAGGACATCTGTCCTCCTCCGGCCCCCCATCGCCAGTCCCTGGAGGGTCATTCATTCATTCCCACTACGAAATTTAAGACCAAGAACAGTGGAGGGACCATCTGTCCCTGGAGCTGCCGCCGGGGTCTCAGGCAGCTGGGAGCTCACATCCCACCCCGGAAACAGCTACTAGACGTGTTTGGAGTGGGGGGTCCTTCCGCTCACACACCCTGCCTTCCCACAGTGCTCAGCGCTGTCCAAACTGAACGCTGAGGTGGCCTGTGTGGCCGTGCACGATGAGAGCGCCTTCGTGGTGGGCACGGAGAAGGGGAGAATGTTCCTGAATGCCCGGAAGGAGCTACAGTCAGACTTCCTCAGGTTCTGCCGTGAGTACCCCAGGGTGCCGGAGGGCCCGGCCGCCATGCCCTGAGGGCAGACGCTCCAGCCCGTCTCTGGGTCCCCAACCTGTCTAGCCAGGGTGGCAGTGTGTGGGAGATGAACTGGGCAAGCGGCGTTGTCTGAGATTTCCGACGTGGCGTTATCGAGGCAGCCGTGGGTTTTGATGGAATCATTCAACAGCCCCCGAGCTGACAGACACTGGCTGGGTGAACCCCAGGGTAGGCCAGAGCCAGCCACTTCCATCTGCCTTTTCCAGATGGGGACACCAAGGCTCAAGGCTGCCGCCCAGTTCTTCCTCTTAACGTGTATCCCTGAACACAGGGACCAAAAGCACTTCTTCCAACACGATTTTTTTTTTTTTTATGAGACAGAGTCTTGCTCTGTCGCCCAGGCTGGAGTGCAGTGATGCGATCTCGGCTCACTGCAACCTCTGCCTCCCAGGTTCAAGCGATTCTCCTGCCTCAGCCTCTAGAGTAGCTGGAACTACAGGTGCCCCCCACCACGCCTGGCTAATTTTTGTATTTTTAGTAGAGACGGAGTTTCACCATATTGGTCAGGCTGGTCTCGAACTCCTGACCTCAAGTGATCCACCCACCTCAGCCCCCCAAACTGCTGAGATTACAGGCATGAGCCACCGCATCTGGCCATGTTCCAGTAGGATTTATTGAAAGCCTGCTGTACGTGGCATCCTTTCTGATGCTAGCTCACTTATCCGGACATCAACCCGAGGGGACAGATGTTGTCATTGTTAAGTCACATCTTAGGCCAGTGCAGTGGCTCATGTCTGTAGTCCTAGCACTTTGGGAGGCTGAAATGGGAGGATCACTTAAGCCCAGGAGTTGGAGGCCAGTCTGGGCAATATATCGAGACCACTGTCTCTACAAAAAATTTAGAAACCAGGCTTGATGGTGCACACCTCTAGTGCCAGCTGCCTGGGAGGCTGAGGCAGGGGATCACTTGAGCCTGGGAATTCAAGGCTGCAGTGAGCTGCGATGGCACCACTGCACTCCAGCCTGGGTGACAGTGAGACCCCATCTCAGAAGAACCACGGTGTAGCATGAGGTTAAGAGCCGCAGCTGGGCACGGTGTGGCTCACGCGTGTAATCCCAGCACTTTGGGAGGCCGAGGCGGGTGGATCACAAGGTCAGAAGTTCAAGACCAGCCGGGCCAATATGGTAAAACCCCGTTTCTACTAATGTTACAAAAAAAAAAAATTAACTGGGCGTGGTGGCACGTGCCTGTAGTCCCAGCTACTTGGGAAGCTGAGGCAGGAGAATCACTTGAACCCGGAAAGTGGAGGTTGCAGTGGGCTGAGATTGTGCCACTGCACTCCAGCATGGGCAACAGAGAGAGACTCTGTCTCAAAACAAAAAAAAGAGAACGGGCTGCCTGGATCTACACCTGCTGTGCCTCAACCCGCCCATCTGTTAAAGGGGAGAATGGGTAGGTCTGAGGGTTAAACAGATTCGTACCTGGCAAGCACTTAGGGCTGTGTCTGGCACTTGGTTCACACTCAGTAGACACAGCTGTTGTTACTATGATTAGTATTCACATCATGTCCCTAAGATCAGCTGTTTCAGGGAAGGGCATCCCCCACCGCTGGGCCTATCATTACTGGGGTGCAGCCATGCCCCCAGCCAGTCCTCCCAACCCCACCCAGCGCTCAGAGCCTAGACCCTCTTCCAGGCCAGGATCGGGGACTGCGGCTGGGTAGAGTGGACAGCAGCAGGGCCTGTGGCCCCAGCCTCCCAGGGCCGGGGGTGGTACACCTGACTTCTCCAGCCAGGCAGAGCCGCTATTTATAGCACCGGGAACTCGGCTGGGTTATTTCAAGCTCCGAAGAGCCCAGAGGAGAAGAGGCTCCAAGCTGGGAGGGGGGCCACAGGCCCCTCTTCTCATCTCCTTTCCAATGCAACTTCTAGCACATTCCTCAATAATCCACCAGTACTCTCAGGTCCCCACCCTGGCCCAGCCTGGCATGAACCTGCTGATTGCATCCCACAGCCTCCTTGGAACAGCGGCAAGGGTGCCCATTGACTCTCCCTCTGGCAGAGCAGAAAACGGGGAAATAGGTTGGTCAAGACAGTGTTTGTGTCAGAGCACAGAAAGGCGTGGATGGGGCTGGCATGGTGGCTCATGCCTGTAATCCCAGCACTTTGGGAGGCTGAGGCGGATGGATCGCTTGAGGTCAGGAGTTTGAGATCAGCCTGGTCAATATGGTGAGACCCCATCTCTACTAAAAATACAAAAATTAGGCAGGTGCAGTGGCACACACCTGTAATCCCAGCTACTCGGGAGGCCAAGACAGGAGAATCACTTGAACCCTGGAGGTGGAGGTTGTAGTGAGCTGGGATCGCACCACTGCATTCCAGCCTGGGCAACAGAGCGAGACTCAATCTCAAAAAAAAAGAAAGAAAGGCGCAGATGGAACATCCATCAAACCCCAGTTCTGAGCCAGGATAGCTGGTCTCTCCCATGAGCATTCACAGACTGAGGCTCAGAGAGAGAAGGGACTTAGCTGAGGTCACACAGCAAGTTAGAGGTGACCAGAGGTGAGATCCAGCCCTGGGCCAGGCACTGGGAACGGTGATGATCAGCCGTGGCCCTCAGCGGGGTGGTGGGCATCGGGCTTGCTCACTCGTTAGTCTTCATTCATTCACTTGTGTATTGCATCGGGTGCCAGTCTCCACGGCTCAGCACAGGGCAGAGACATCACAGCTCGAAGGCTGTGGGTGGTGAGACGGGTGCTCACTGTGGCCTCGCGTGCTCTGTGTCCCCCAGGAGGGCCCCCGTGGAAGGATCCGGAGGCAGAGCACCCCAAGAAGGTGCAGCGAGGCGAGGGCGGCGGCCGGAGCCTTCCCCGGTCCTCGCTGGAGCACGGCTCAGATGTGTACCTTCTGCGGAAGATGGTAGAGGAGGTGTTTGATGTTCTTTATAGTAAGATCCTTCCTCATTCCATTTGGGGGCCCCAGGGAGGGTGGGAGCCCGGGTCCCAACCAAGCAGAGGGGGCCCCCTCCTGTCCCACGACAGGCCCTGGGCAAAACTGGACCCCAAGGCATGGCGGGTACTGGCTACCCCAGCCCTTGCTCATCTCTGCCTTCCCAGGCACCTCCACCCCCGCTGTCCCTGCCCTGGTTCAAGTCACTGCCACCTCTCACCTAGAAATAGCCCCGGGCCTGCCATGGTCTCCCTGCCTCGAGGCCAGCTCCCCACACCTTCCCTGCGGCCAAGGGCGTCTTCTCAAAGCACAACTCTGACCATGAACGAAGTTCTTCCCTCCACAGCCTGGGCGGGCTCCCAGTCACCCTGAGCGTGGCACAGGGGCCCACACACCCATCCTCATTCCTTCCCCACCCTCTTCTCCCACTAGGCGACAGCGCCCCACGACCTCCCTACAGAACCTCTTCCTGTTCTCCAGCACCCACTGGTTCGCTTCACATGCCCTGACCTCGGTGCCATGGCGTCTTTCGATACTGCCTTTCCCCTCCTCTGTCTGGCGGACACCCACATGGCGCAGAGGCTCAGCTCCTGGAAGCCCCCTCAAAGTGGGTTAGGACCCCCACTCTTGGCACCCACAGTGCCCTGTCCCCTCACCAGCCTAGGAGCTCTCCGGGGTCAGGGGCTGTGTCTGCTCTTTCTAGCTGTCTCCAGCCTGCAGTTCAGGGCCCAGCAACAGCAGGTGCTCGGAGAGTGTTTGTTGAATGACTAAGTGAAGGCTGATTGCTCAGCCACGTCTTTCCTGCAGGGAGAGGAAAGGAGACCTCCCTTGGGAAGCGTCAGGTTGCAGAGGGCCTTGGGGGGCCCCAGTGGTGGCCTTCACACTCCCTGGGCAACCTTGGGCAGGCCCCTTTGGTACTCAGGGTCCCACCTCATTCATTTCTGATTTGGCTTTATCCCTTCTCCTACCGTAGCCTTTGGTTTTATGGAGCAAGGGTGTTGGAAACAGATGCTCAGTGCTGCAAAGAAAAATTAGCACTGAGACAAAGGATCTTTCAGCAATGCACTTTTTACTTCCTGGACTGCAGGAAGGGTACCCTCGCTAGCCATCTTGCCACGAGAGTACAATGAACAAAGGAAAACAGACACATTTATCCCTTACGCATTTGGGGTCGTCCTTACTGCTGTGTCTGATCTCCATTGGCTGGAGCCAGACCTCACAATCTAA
>CAUYQU010010260.1:0-51210 GCA_963574635.1 Cheracebus regulus | reverse complement strand
TATCCTTTCTTCTGCTTGGTCAATTCGGCTGTTGAAACTTGTGCATGCTTCGCGAAGTTCTCGTGTTGTGTTTTTCAGCTCCATCAATTCACTTATATTCTTCTCTAAGTTGTCCATTCTTGTTAGCATTTCGTTAAATCTTCATTCAAGGTTCGTAGTTTCTTTGCATTGGGTTAGAACATGTTCTTTTAGCTCACAGAAGTTCCTTATTATCCACCTTCTGAAGCCTGATTCTGTGAGTTCATCACACACTCATCCTCCGTCAAGCCTTGTTCTCTTGCTGATGAGGAGCTGTGATCCCTGGTAGGAGGAGAGGCATTCTGATCTCGGGTGTTCTCAGCCTTTTTGCACTGGTTTCTTCCCATTTTTGTGGATTTACCCACCTGTCGTCTTTGTAATTGCCGATTTTCAGATTGGGTATCTGAGTGGACGTCCGGCTTGTTGGTTATGAAGTTTTTTCTGTTTCTTAGTTTTCCTTCGGGGGGCGCCCCTTCCCCACAGAGCTGGTCCTTCCCGGGTGCAGCTGTGCTTTCTGTGAAACTCTCAGTCCTCAGCGCTTCCAGTTGCTGTTCTCCTTGTGGGGATGGGACCAGCTGAGCCTGACTAAAAGGGCACCCAGTCCCGTATACTCCGCACCAAGAAGTGCCATGCCGGCCAAAAGAGTCGCGCTGGCAACCCATGTGGCTCCTTCGTTGGGAATCTCCCAGTTTGTGGCCATCAAAAATTCATCTGAAATTGTGGCGTCCACTTGCTCTCTGTGCTTTCACTGGGAGCTACCATCCTGAGCTGCTACTAAGCGGCCATCTTGGATCTCTCTCCCACTCCTAAACTCTTTCTAATCATAGAGAAGTATAAGCAAATCTATTGGAAAGTCGCTTGTGATCTGTGCAACTCATAAATGTTTGGTGTTGATTCTCCTTTCAGCTGAATTGCACCTAAACCATACCAGAGTGGTAAATTAAGCTTCCCCAGTATTTAAGTTCCTTCTGAAGAAGACACCACAATTTTCTTTGATGAATTAAAATGCCTAATGATGTTACAAATCTATGCCTCTTCTTGATTTCTGTGGGGATTAAGACTAGCTTGCCATTAGGCAATGAATAAAAAATGTTCATTTGCTTGAAAACTTGATCTTTCCAGAATTATCCGCTCCATTTCTTTGAGTTAGCCTTTAGCTTCTGTAATGGTTTCCTATTGCTGTGGTAACAAATTACCACAAATGTAGTGTCTTACAACAACATACTTTTTTCATCTCTTACAGTTATGGAGGTCAGAAGTCCTAAAATGAGTTGGCAAGGAGGTGTTTCTTTTGGAGGTTCTAGGGAACAATCTGTTTTTTTGATTTCTAGCTTCTAAAGGCCACTTGCATTCTTGGCTCATGGCCCCATCCTCTATCTTGAAAGCCAACAGTGTGGCATCTTCTTTCCCTCCCTCTTTGTCTGTTTCTTTCTGTCTCCTTCCATTATCACATTGCCTGTTATCTTCTCTGTCTGTGACCCTCCTGCCTCCCTCTTATAAACCCCCTTGTGATTACATGGGGCCCACCCAGATAATACAGGATAGTCTTCCCATATCAAGATCTTTACCTTAATCACATCTGCAAAGTCTCTTTTGCCATGTAAGATAACATCTTCACAGCTTCTTGGGATAAGGACATGAACATCTTGGTGGGGAGAGGGCATTATTTGACTTACCCCAGCTTCATTCCTATTTGTCTATTCTAAACATAAGCCATTTTTCCCAAATCTCATTTGTTCCTATTGGCTAAGTGTTTTGCTACTACCTCTCCATGTATCAAAATCTTCCTTCAATTCAATGGCAATTAAACAAATGTTTTCTGAATATAGTGCTAGATTTGGAGGTGTAGTGGTGAACAAGACACTGCTAATATGTTAATTTCCTCTGAAACGTCCCCAGTGTGCTGATTCTTGGCGGGGATCCCTGAGGATGGGAGGTTTTAACACACATCTTATCTTCAACACACCCTAATCGTTTCAGCATTTTTTTTAGAGAGTTAGAGAGGCAAAGTCTACCTCCATTGCCCAGGCTGTAGTACAGTGGGACAATCATAGTTCACTGTAACCTCGAACTCCTGGGCTCAAGCAATCTTCCCACCCGAGTCTGCTGAGGACTTCAGGCATGCACCACTGCACCCTGGCTAATCAGAATTCTTACAGGTCTTCCTTTCCACGTCGCCTTTAGTTTTGGAACCTGGTACAAGACACACTTCTCTAGTAACATTTTAAATGTTGCAGGAAGCAATCAAAGAAAGATTAATCAATGACACGGTTAATAGTATCTTTGCAGTCACAGAGGGGGCACGAGAAAGCTATATTTCTGGGTGATTTTTATGTTTTATGTACTTACTAAATGTTCTACAATGAATATAGTTATGTAATTTTAAAAAATACCAAATAAAAAGGCAAAATATTTTCAGTTTCCAGATCTTAAAATTCATATTTCCTAAAAACAATTAATACTAGATTTTGCATAGACCCAGAAAATAAATGTGCTTCATAGTTTAAGCAATTGTTTATAATCAGAACTGACCACATAATTTGTAGGGCCCAGTATAAAATGAAACCTTGTTAAAAAATTATTAAGAATTTCAAGTCAGCAACAGCAGAGCATTAAATGAAGTGTGAGCCCCTTCTAATTGCAGGGTCTTGTTTGACTGCATAGGTGGTCTGCCGAAGAAACCAGCCCTGGTTATATTTATTGTCACACATAGATACAATGGTCTATTCATTATGTTAGGCAAAATCTGAGAGCTGGAACTAAGTTTTGCAAATTTCATTGATGAGAAACAAACTTTACATGTGGTGATAATAACCTTTGCTATTTTTTGGTGTTTTCCTCTACTTTGTACCATTTTGATAATAATTACTAGTTTGGCTGTGTCTACCTGATACCAAAATTCATAAAAAATGTGAAACAGTCAGTCAGTTACCTGAATCTTTCCCCAGAGCTAGATATTTCATATTATGCAACAAACAAATGGGTGTTCAACCTTCAATAACTAGACTCAACGTCAGGGTATTGCCTCTTACCAACCCTGCCATCAGCAGATTGGAATATTTTCTTCAACTAACAAACACCTTGACCATCAAGTTAGTGGTTAAAATATGAGCCCCTAATACTACTGAAGTTTCTTTCTGGCTCTGTGTTTAAATGACTTTGAATAGCTTATTTCATCCTGCTGTGAATGGGAAATAATTAAATTCTTCAAAGTCCCAATCCAGAGAGAAACCAAATGAAGTCAATGCTTAGAGAACCTCAGATCAAATATGCTGTGAAAATGCAAATATTCCTCCACTTCTTCAGCCCTGGCTACTTTTTAGCTGAGGGGTCACCTCTCTCTAGAAGCCATTTTTTGATCCCCTCTCTGGCCCAGACCCTGCTCTGTTTTTTTTTTTTTTTTTTTTATAGCAACCTACACACACTCAATTATATCCTTCCCCATTATTGTGATTAGAATTCTGTTTGAGTTATGTCCTTCCCACCAGATTATAGTAGACATAGTGATGCACTGCCCAGATTCTCCTTTGAGGGAGGACTTGCTGTCCAGCTGCAGGGAGGGTGGCCAGCCCCTTCAGGGTCTGTTTCTGCTGTGGCATTCCCTTATCTTAGGTCCCTTCCTAGGCAGGCCACAATCAATGACTGATCGAGCTGGGATGCCTCGCCCAGTTCAGCCAGATTCAGGACAACTTGGATGAACAATTCTTGCTCCACAGCTCACTGATAGGTTGGGGAAGACTCTATCAGACTTAGATTGCACTTCAACTTCTCTCTTGGCTCAATCCCACTCCTCCTATGTTCCTTTCACAGGTGTTGATCAATAACAACCACTATGTATTCCAAATTCCATCTCATTGTTTGCTTCTGGAGAACCTATCCTATGACACAGATTCTGAACATCTTGCCTTATATGCCTTTATATTCATGACTTTTAGCACCTTGTTAAGGCCAATACACACCCAGTAAATGCTGGTTGAACTGAACGGTTTACTATGGACTTAAAAAGACACTATTATTCTTGATTTTCTCTCTCCCTGTCACAGAGAATCATATGATGAAAATCATTGTGAAGATTTCTAACATTGTTAAACATACAACCAATAAAGAAAAATGTAATAAAATGGTACTGAAATATCTTTAAACAAATTATTCAGCCAATGTGATCTTTATGTGTCTGTATAATTTTTAACATGATAACTTCAGCATTTTAATATAGTATCAGACTTTACCAGTCTCTTTATAGACTGTTAAAGCAGTGCCTTTGTTTAAGCCTTGGGAAAATGTTTATTTGTTGGTAGAAATGAAGGTGCTCCCCAAAGTACTTTTTTAATATGAAGAATGCAGCATGAATTCTTAGCTGTGGGTTTTCCTTATAATACATTTTTGTTTGTTTTTGAAAAAGATGCTTTAGAAGAGAAATCAGGTTGGAGGAGCTGAAGGAAGCAATGAAGAAAAGAAATGAACGAGTTATGAGCAATGTCAAGAGGCTGTGAGTGACGTTACAGCTGCTGTATCAGTTCCCATGGCATTTAGGATAGGGAATGAAATGGAAGGGAAAATCAAAAGAAAACAAAGTAAGTGCCAAACAACATGCCTCCAAACAGCCTCCTGAAGACTTTTCCTAAAGCCACAAAAATTTACCTGTCCAATAATTTAACATCATACCAAGTACAGCAGATTTGATTTCCAATCAATAGACAGTAATCTAAACACCATGGCTTTGCCCCTTAAAAGATGCCAGAAGTAGAGGGAGAGGGGTATTCAAGTGCACAAGAGTAAGAAGAGGCAAATTGGGGTAAGACTAAATTTGCCAGAGCACAACAGGATCTGATAGATAGCTTGTCTATTCAAAAAAGCAAGTTTATCAGTTTGTAAAATAATCTCCATTTCTTCCTTTGAAAACAATAGAAATTTTGACAAAACAAAATGTTATCATTTTCAAATACTTTACAAGTATTTGTTAAAAATTATGTTTCAGTCAACACTGCACAGATAGTAAAAAGATCAATGGTTTCAGGGATGGGAGGAGGGAAGGAAGGGATGATTGGTGGGCACAGAGGATTTTTAGGGCAGTGAAACTATTCTTATGATCCTGTAATGGTGGGTACAGCCATTATACATTTGGCAACACAGAATATACAAGGCCATGAGTGAACCCTAATGTAAGCCATGGACTTAGTAATAATGTACCAATATTGATTCATCAGTTGCAACAAATGTACCACACTAATGCAAGACAGGGGAAGTGGAAGGGGAAGAGAGGGAGTATATAGTATCTTTCTGTACTTTCTGCTCAATTTTCCTTTAACTATTCCAAAAATAAAAACCTATTAATGTTAATTTTAAAGTAAACAAACCCTATTTCTGTCTATGTTAATGACTGCTAAAATTGAAATGAACAGTTTTTGTTTGCCAAGAGTTCCTTCTTCCATACTTCTACTAGTAGTCAGACCCCTTTTCCCATCTCAGTAAGTGGGTAAGTGACCCAGGCCTGGCCACTTTTCTTTGGTCACAGGAATTGGTCCAGATCATGTGAGTCAAAGCCAGACCTCTCAGAGACCTTCCTTGGGATTTTTCAAACTGGAGCGGGGAGAAAGGAGTAAGTCCTCTTTCTACCAGCTGCCTGCTTGCAATTCTATGCCTCAAAACCTGATGAATGTTTCAAGGAACAAGGCAGGGTGAAACAATGGGTAGAAAGAGGGTGTCCAAAGTCCCAGCATCCAGTCACCTGAGGCCAGCTTACCCGTGTTCTTTGGTTCCATGGCCCAACACAAGCGCCTTTCTGCTTAAGCTTGTTTGAATTGGGTTTCTGTCCATTGTAAGCAAAAGAAAACTAACTAATTCATGTTGGGCTTAATGCCTAGGTGTTGGGTTGATAAGTGCAACAAACCACTATGGCACATATTTACTTATGTAACAAGCCTGCACATCCTGCACATGTACCCTGGAACTTAAAATAAAAATAACAATTAAAAAAAAGAAAAAAGAGAAACAAAATTTTTGTTTCTTTCATTTGGAGCAAGTAACCATTTATTTATTGAGCACGTACTATGTTCCAGGCACTTGCTACATGATATCTCATATAGTTTTCACAGGAAATTTATGAGAGAGTTAAATTGTATATGTGATGAAGTGACAGCTGTGCGGGATTAGCAGATGTGCTAAACATTGCACATTAATAAGACACAGGATTTAAATCCGAGTCTGACTCAATCCAAAGCCCAAGCTCATAACCAGTATGCAAAATGTGTACAACAAACCTTTATTGCCTACTGAAGCACAGTTTATTCAACCCTGGACCACACCTATTAGAATCACTTTGAACCCACAAGCCTTGTTCTCAATCTGGATTCAAACCTCCATTCTAATATTTACTATTAATTTCAACCAGATAAAACTGTTGATATTTGACCATTTTTGGCCTGCAGAAACAACAGCTTCATTTAGTTCAACCTAGCAGCTATGTGATGTGCTATGTGATGTGGTGTGTGTTACCTACCCACTTAGAGTCTCAGTTTCTTAACCTATTGCATGGTGATGTTGTAGCCTAAGAAAAACCCTGAGATAAACATTTGGTCAGTAGGCTCTGAGACAAAGATTTAGGTGCAATTATTTTGTTTTGGAGAATTTTGCAGGAAACCCAGTGAAGGAGTGGGGAAAGTGGATCAAGGAAAGGAGAAAGCCAGCAGAGGGTGTGTTGATGAGCAGGTTACTGCTATGGACAACTGGGGCTCAATCTTACTGGGGACATCTGAGGGACTGTGTAGCACACACCTTGAAAACATTGCCTATTAAAGCCAAGGAAGCAGGGGTATTTATCCACCAACTCTTGTCACTCAGTGGATGAGGGGCACTTCGTGGCACTTCCAGCCCACACCTCCTGCAAGTCCAGACAGTTCCTGCACCCAGGGAATATCCCCAGGCAAAGAGATGCAGGAAGCAGGGACTGTACTGGAATTTTCTGTAGGTCACCTCTGAGGTGGGTCATGAAATATGAATAGGGCATTGACAGTATTACTCTAGAGGATGTTATTGTTCAGTTTGTGGAATTTTGGGTAAGGGTGAAGTATATATAATATATAGTTGTCAAAATAGCCAATCAGTTTAGTTGGATGGTAAGGGCCAGATTAAATAAAAAGGTTCTATGATGTCTCATGATTTGGAAGCTCAGTGGTTTGATTTCTAGGTATTTTATCTGCACAAATAAGTATACCTATGTTGCAAATATCCAGCCTCCCCTTTGTTTTACACATATGGGATCATACTGAGCATACTGTTTTGCAATTTGGTGTTTTTTTTAAAAAATGTATCTTGGACTTTTTCTCTGTCAGCCCATATGGCTATATATCATTCCTTTTAATGCCTGCGTGGCATGCACAGGATTTCAATATATGGATTTACTATAATTCATTTAATCTTTACACTGTTGATAGTTAACTTGTATTCTAGTTTGTCACTCTTACAAACAATGTTGCAGTAGAAATCTTACATATATATTGTTGTACCCTTATGCAAGTATGTTTGTAAGATAAATTCCTACTAGTGTAGTTGTTGGGTCCAAAAATATGTACATTTAAGATTTTGATAAATATTGACAAATTGGCCTCCAAGAAGCTTGCTCCTATTTGCACGCTCACTAACAGTGTGCAAATTGCTATTTCCTCACACATTTGGCCATGCTGCTTGGTTTTTTAGATGCTATTTTTGGAGGAGAGCACATTTGGAAAGAATCTTCAAATTGTGTGATGAGCTTTTGCTGTTTAAACATTGCACCAGTAATAATAATAATGGATGGGATAGATCATTTGTTGATTCATTCAACCAGTATGTTTTAACAACTACCTGTAACAGCACGGTACAAATGGCTGGGGATTGGAGGCCAACAATCACGTTGTTAAGGATTTATAAATATGGTTATAGTCACTACCTCAGTGGCAAATTGCAGTGTGCAGTGAGAGAGGGTCGTGGCTGCTAATGGCACCCTGCCTGAATTCCCTCACCCTTACCACCTTAAAGCACATTGGCCTGAAAGTTTTGTCTGACCTTCAGGGCCTGCTTTGCATTCATGCAGCAGGCCGGAAGTACAGGAAAAGTAATGCTCCCCTGGAAGTATTGCTCATTCAATAAATAACAGGAATTGGTGTATAAATACCCCTCTCAGGTGTATGTGCTCCATTGGCTACCAGGACTCCTCAGTGAACCTGAATTCAAGTCGTCAACAGTGAAAACAGGCAGTTTTATTGGCTCCTCTCCGTTTCCTGTTTTACTTCTTCACTCTGCTTTTGTGTATTTCATTTGCCTTCCAAATAAACTACTTGCACTCCAGTTCTTTTCTCAGGGTCTACTTTGGAGGGACCCCAAATTAAGGCCTATGCCTAACCTACATTTTACCCTGATGAACTGTGCTGTAACTAATCCTTACTCCTAGATGTTATTTTCATAATCTCTGCCATTTACAATCCATGAAACAATAGTAGAGTTGATACCTAAGGGCTTACTTTCAAAATATCTCTCAAACTCAGAGAGTTCATAATAAGCATTGGTGATTTTAGTTTCAAATGATTAAAGGAAACTTTTGAGAACAGTCACCATGCTGTTTATTCTTCCATAGCTCAAAAATAATCTTTCCCTGAAGTGTGGAGGTTGTTGTTCTCATTTGAATGTGGTGTTTTCTCCCTCTAGCATCCTGGATGTGACAGATGCCTGTGCCCTTTGTCCTCTGGGATTTTAAAATGTGCAACAATTGGCACACATGGCCTCTAGTTTTAAATCTTTACAAGCCTTTATGGCCTTACCTGACTGCTATGTTTAAAAGACCTAATGGTCTTTTCTTTTGCTAATTCTGCCCAAGCAATGTGAGTGCAAATATTTAGGTTTCATTTGGATTCTCCAAACTTAAACCCATCACATAAGCAGTCAGTGACCAAACTGAAAAGATTTCTTTGTCCCTAGCGGATTGATTTAAACATGGAATTCCATAAAGCTACTATGGTCCTGTGAACTGTGAGTTGACAATATGTTGAGTTAATTTATTCCAACAAAATGTTGTAGGCTCCATTATATGTCATGATTTTTAGATATAGTGCAGTGGCACTTTCTGCAGCAAAATAATTTCATTTTAAAGCTATAATGCAAATTAGACTTTTTCTTTCAGATTTTAATTACTTAAATTTCCACCCCCTGAGGGTTGTGAGGGAGAAGAGCCAAAAATAAAGAGAACATTTCAGAAATTGAGGTCTTTAGAAACAGAGTAGGTGAAAAGGATATACACAGTTTCAGGAGCAAACAGACTTGAACCACTGTTGTCATAGCACCTACCAGAACATTTTTTTAAATTTGCAAATGAAAAATAAATTTAAAAAGGAGACCTTCTCAAGGAAATGCTGGAGGAGGGTACTCAACCACCGATGATCCATGAAGGTCTACTGGGTGCCTTGGTTCTGGTGCAAAATGGAAATGCAGGGTAATGAGGACAGCATAGACATAACAGAACAAGAAATGCTGCCTGCTAGATACTCTCTGCTGTCAGCCTAGGTACAGCGGGCATAATCCAATTGCAGTTGAATCTCCCAGTTTCTTGGCTGTGAAAGGAAGCAACAATTTCTTCAAGGACAGAGCAAACAGGAGAAAGAGAAGTGTCTTATCTGATCTTCTGGGTCTGCTCCTATTTCTATGCTTACAGTTTCTCCCCAGTCTGGCCCTTCCCCTGTAGTGTTAAATGCCACCAGGCTACCTCCAAAGAGAGGGGATCAAAGGGACTGTGCTCTGCAGAAGTTTCTGTGTATAAGTCCTGGAAGCATTTAATGCAGATGCTGTCTGGGAACCCAAAGCTTTGAAAACTTTTATGTTGAAGGTTTGAGGATAAACTTGGTTTCCTTGGCACTAAACAGACCCCATGTGGAGCATCATGACTGATATCTAAATTCTTTCTCTGTCCCATGTTCTGCCACCAAGTCTGTGACAGGATCCACACCTGATTCATCTCCCCAAATTGTAGTTGTTTTAAGAAAACAGAGGATGGTTATTTACTATGTTCCAGTTAAAAGTATAAAGATGTAAGGTCTGTAGGAAATGAAATCTACTCTACCTGCTTGGCATGGACCAAAAGCAGTAACTGCTTTCATTAAAATGATTTTCTCATATTTCCACTCCTGGTTCCATTAGACTTCTTACATTGCTTCATTCTTTATTTATTTAAATTCTAAATGTTCTGTGCCTCATACTTCTCTTAGTGGCTTCTATTCACCTTTATTTTTCTTTGCTATTAGCTTTTTGGGCTTAATAGGCAGTGATATGAATTTCAACATTGGCTCCTCAAACAAAAATTTCGGAAATAACTCCACCTCCATCTCCCTTGCCAAATAAACAGATTTCTTTCTTTCTTTCTTTCTTTTTTTTGAGATGGAGTCTTGCTCTGTTTCCCAGGCTGGAGTTGCAGTGGTGCAATCTTGTCTCACTGCAACCTTCGCCCCCCAGGTTCAAATGATTCTCCTGCCTCAGCCTCCCAAGGACCTGGGACTACAGGCACATGCCACCATGCCTGGCTAATTTCTCGTATTTTTAGTAGAGACAGGGTTTCACCGTATTGGCCAGGATGGCCTCGATCTCCTGACCTCATGATCCGCCCGCCTCAGCCTTCCAAAGTGCTGGGATTACAGGCATGAGTCACCAAGCCCAGCACAAATAAACAGATTTCTGTGCACAAGTATCTTCCATGGCGCAAGCCTCTTCTTCCCTTTCCCTTGTATTCTTCCACCATGCAAGTAGACCACCTACTTGTATGTATATATTCATATCCACATGGTTCAGAAGTCAAATAGGTACACAGGTCTACATAGCAAAATGTTTCCTTTTAACTCTTATTCTCAGCCACCTGGTTCTCCTGCCTGGAGGTGATCATGTTAGCAGTTTGTATGTGTATGTGTGCATTTCAAGATATACTAGGCATACACAAATCACACAAACACACATATATACATTATATATACACACACACACACACACAAACATCTATCTATGTAACTTCCCCCTATTTTTACAAAAATGGAAGCATGTCATGCATACTGTTCTGCATCTTGCTTTTTTCTACTTAACAAAATGTGAAATAATACCATTTTAATGCATAAAGAGCCACCTCATTCCTTTTTATGGATTTATAGCACTTTATTGCATGGATTTGTCATAGTTTATTTAACCAGCCCCTTATTGATAAAAAATTAGAATGTTTCCGTGCTTTTTTTTTTTTCTTTCTCTGAGACAAGGTCTCCCTCTCTTGCCCAGGCTGGAGTGCAGTGGTGTGATCTTGGCTCACTGGAACCTCCGCCTCCTGGGTTTAAGCAATTCTCCTGCCTGAGCCTCTCAAGTAGCTAGGATTACAGGCACACGCCACCATGCCCTGCTATTTTTTTTTTTTTTTTTTGTATTTTTAGTAGAGGTGGGGTATCACCATGTTGGCCAGTCTGGTCTTGAACTCTTTACCTCAGGTGATCCACCCACCTTGGCCTTCTAAAGTGTTGGAATTACAGGTGTTAGTCATTGTGCCTGGCCACCATTCCTTTTTTTTTTTTTTAACAAACAGTACTGAAAAGCATAACTTGGTATGTGCTTCATTTTTCCTGTGAGGAAATCTATCTGTAGAAACACACGTTAAATGATGCTAGTGTCATGTTAAAAGACAGCAAATACTAGTTTTTGTTTTCCATGGCCTCTCTTCCATCTCATCACTGGTTTATCTCACAGGATTCATAGCATGTATTAGTTTTCTAGTGCTGCACTGCAAATTACCACAGATTTCATTCTAAGAAGTAGGAAATCATTCTTAGAAGTAGAATTGCTTGGTTAAAGGTCATAATCTTTTCTAATTCGGGTAGATGTGGTCCAATCGTCCCTCACAGTTATTCACATTTGCTGGTGTTATATTGCCTTCTGAGCACCATCACTGAATCTGAATCACACTTGTACATTTCCCCATATTCTTTTCAACTGCCAAACCCAGGACACTCTTACATCAGTAACTCTTTTCTTCTTTTTGTCAAGCACACATCATGCAAAATATTTTGTTCTCATTATGAATAACAGTTTAAAAAGAAAATGAAAAAAAGGAAATAGGGATCGAAAGACTTGGGTGCAAGTCTTAGCTATATTTCTTACATGCTTTGTAACATTGGGCAAATTACTCATCTACTCTGAGCGTAGTTTTTCTCATGTATGAAAGCTGGATAAGGCCCTCATCTCAAAAGCTTTGTGAAAATTAAGAGGCAATACATAAGAAGCACCCAGTATTGTCCTGGCATTCAGTAAGAACCCCATAATTGATGGTGCCTCCTCCTCTTTGTCCTATTCCTATCTTGATTTTTTTATTTTTAAAAATAGGCATCGGGTTTCTGAGAGTGTGAAATAATAACTATATTGAAATGTTTTGTAAACTCTGTATGATAGGCAGAACTATAAGATGACCCATGATGGCTCATACCTTTATATAATCTCCTCCCCTTGAGAGTGGGAGGGAGCTATGCATATGATTACTTTATGTTATATGACACAGTTGACTGTAAGAAAGGGTGATTATCTTTAATGGGGCTGACCTAATGCAGTGAGCCCTTTAGAGCCAAGAGTTTTATCCAAATGGTCACAGAAGAGGAAGGCAGGGTGACACTGACTGGCTGGCACAGAAGAAAGCAAACATCCACGTGAAGTGCCTAGGGGTTATATGGTAATGAACTTTGAGCAACCTTCAGAAACTGAGCACAGTCTCCAGCCAACAGTTAGCAAGAAAATGGGGATCTAAGTTATGTAACTGCAAGGAAATAAATCCTGCCAACAACCAGCAATCCTGGAAGAGGACCCCAAGCTCCAGATGAAAGTCACAGCCCTGGCCAATTCCTTGATGTCAGCATGGAGACATTAAGCAGAAAAATCCAAGTACACTGTACTCAGGCTCTAACCTATAGAACTATGAGATAATGAATCTATGTTATTTTAAACCACTAAGTCTGTGGTAATTTGCAGTGCAGCACTAGAACACTAATACATGGTATGAATCCCGAGTCTGTGAGATAAACCGGTGATGAGATTGAATAGACACTATGAAAAACTAAAACTAGTATTTGCTGTCTTTTAGTATCATTTAATTTGTGTTTCAGTTGATTCAATGCTTATCTTCTTTCTAGGAGCTAATTTCCCCAAGCAGAAGACTGTGCGTGGCACCATAATATTCCTTTTACATTTTTAGGGCCTTGCATTCACTAAATGCCCATTGCTTGCTTCTAAGAAAACCCTTTTTTACTTTTCTTTTTCTTAACATAGTTTTTTATTAATTTGTAACTTAACTGTACTATGTTTCAAATGGCAAAAATCTGACTTAAAATATATTGATGTGATTTTTGGTGAGTTTCATTCTATTATTCAGGGACAGTACAACTAACCCTCTCTCAAAGAGTAGGCTGAGGATTCCATGTTCTGATTTGGTTATTGTTTTTTTATTACACATTCACTCTGCATTTGTTTAGTGCATTTTCTATCTCTTATAAACATAATTGTTCATTCAAAGTAAGATGAGCAGCTAGTTGTGCATTTTCTAAAGAGAAAGGCATTAGGTGACTTGACTTTGACTGATATCAGTAGTATCCATAAGGACAAAATTATGAATCAGGAGAGCATGTAGAAGCTTAATTTGAAAATTTATGAGGGGTATGAGACTAGCTATTATATAGTAACAATTATCTGAGAGATAAAACTGATAGATCCTATAAATGTTTTAAGTGTGCTGGCTAAGACTTCTTAACTTTTCAAGTTATTGCCTTAGTCTGGTTTTTTAAACACCAGAAAATTAAAACAATTAATATTAATTAAACATATATTTAACAAGAGCAATATAATAATCAGATATGTTTTGTCTAATTTTGAAAATTGGTGATATTTTAGGGCTCAATGTATGGAATTTTACATTTACAATTTAGGATTCTGAGTCCACAAGGTAACATGGAACCTTATGCACTGAGCTATTTGGATGACTTAAAAAAGGATTTGGTGTGCAAGTGTCCTTGGATGGTCTCCATCTCTTCGAGAGAGTTCAAAAAAAGGGTGGGGAGCAAATTTCTAGATGGTGCTTGTACTCCTGGTTGTTAACTTGGTGGATTAACTGATTAGGAGTTTCTAACTTAGATGTCTGTATCTGGCAATGATAGATGGTGCTTAGGTTTATTATTCTTTATTCTTAAAGCTATTGATTCTTTCAAAACTAGTTTCTGTTGGTTTATTCTTCCTAAATAAGAGAGGGAAATGTCAACGGCACAGGCAATCTGCTTCTATAGTGGTCTATTAGCATCTAGTTAATAGACTTCAACTGTTGCCTATGTACCTCACTGTTCCCTTTGGAGCTCAAGGGATTGTACAATTAATCCTCCTAACATCCATTTACACTTGATTAAGAACAGGTGGTAGTGTCTTCATTTCACAAATAGGACTCATACACATAAAGAGGTTAATGATTTGCTGACAAGCCAGCAACAAAACCGGGCGGCGGTCCTCACGGCAGCTCTCTCAGCCCAGCATTCTCCACTCTACACCATCACACTTCTGCCTTTGCAGTCATACTTCAGTGAAACTAGCTTTCATCATTAACCACATGCTTGCTTTGGGGATGAAAATAGAAAACCAGACAAAGCAGACCTGATATAATACTGTTTTTATCATATTGTTAAAATAGTCACTGGTCAATGTTTGTGTTTACAAAACCATTTTTGTTAAGACTTTGTCCCCTCTTTTGTCCATCTATGTGAAGATATTGGAAAGAAATGAAGTAGTCTATCATATTTTTATTTTTGACAGATGCCTCTGGAATGCTATTATAATAGTATACAATTTTAACGTGAAGGGCTGATGTGGGATTACCCTCCATGTAACATTAACATAGCTGAATACCAAAGAATGTATTTTTTATTCCATAAGTGTTTTATGAAATGAGCTTCCTTTGTAACCATGTTTGCTGCTGGAGATACCGAGAGATTTTATACAGTCATGATTATAAAACAAGTCTTAGAAGTTGAGGAAACATCAGCACCTCAGGACTGCATTGTGCAATTTGAGTAGCCCTACCGTGTTTTAAAATTTAAAATGGAGAGAAGTAATTGCAGGCCTCACTTTGAAGATATCAAACATGAAAATTTCACTCAAGCTGTTGTCCCTCTCTCCAGCTGGCAGCATCGCCACTAGAATCACAAACAACAGCAGGTAATTTTAGCAGAATGTACCTCATCCAAAAGGGGAGAAAAAAAAGTTTGCTTGTACCGACAGACAAGAATGTTCAATAATTTAGCAACAATTAACAAATAACGTGACATCAGTTCTATAAAGAATATTTGAAAATTGTAACTGAGTGTGGGAAAATGCAGATTAACTTCGTTGGGAAAAATTGACCCAAAACACAGAAAACTCATAGTTGTCTAATAGGATCAGGAGATGGAATGTTCTTATAAATCAACATTTTGACTAATAAAGGTAGTATTGCATTACATAACAAATTTTATGCAATTATGGTTCAGAAGATCAACTCTGCTTCTGGGATAGCTGGGTGACTTTTGTGCATTTATTTGACCTCTCCAAATTAGTTTTATTCACCTGTAAAATGGGATAGTGGTAGGAATAATGAATATTCTTTCTATCTCACAAGATTATTATAAGGAACAAATGTGATTGTAAATATAAGATTTTTTCTTTTTCTTTTTTTTTTTTTTTTGAGACATTGTCTCACTCTGTCACCCAGGCTGGAGTGCAGTGGTGCGATCTTGGATCTCTGCAACCTCTGCCTCCTGAGCTCAAGCAATTCTCCTGCCTCAGACCCCCAGGTACCTGGGATTACAGGTATCACCACTATGCACCGCTAATTTTTGTATTGTTAGTAGAGACAGGATTTCACCATGTTGGTCAGGCTGGCCTCAAACTCCTAACCTTGTGATCTGCCCACTTCGGCCTCCCCAAGTGTTGGGTTTACAGGCGTGAGCCATCGCACCAGGCCAATGTAAGGTTTTTCAACACCGTATGCAAGGAGTCAGTTTCAAATGATTGGGCTAGAATAAACTTTGTATGGCATGAAAACTAAACTATATAAATACCTCTTTGGTAAAGCAAGCATGTAGCATTAATGAATGTCATTTCACAAACCCATGCGTGCAAAAAATGACCTTTTGTAAATTTTTCTAAAATGGCACTTTCATCATTTTTGGGTTTCCCTTACCTAAAGCCTATTTAATTCCCATGGCTGGGATCTTACCTAGAGTCAATGTACTATGTATGTGGAAGTGTCTATCTGGTGTTCTGTGATTGGTCCACACTGAGACATACTCTGACCTTGACCATGTGGTGCCTATTAGTCTCTTAGGTGTTGCTTCCTCCCCAAGGGCATTGCTAAGAAGCAGGGTACCAATCCCTTTGCTCTAAGGTCCCATGAGCCCTTATTTCTGCCAGTTTGAGAAAATTTCGTTCTAGTCTGAGGGAAATCCTTTGCTTTACTTGTTTCTTCAAGAAACTCTATATAGACGTACAAATCTTTTCCAAAAGACTTAGGCTTTTAGAAAACAAAAGTCCGGAAGATTTGCAACCTTTTCCCACTCTCTGCCTTGCCACATACCTTCCCTGAGGTTCAGAGCTGGCTATCTGACTAAAGGTGTATATGAGAAAGAAAGGAAAAATTCCAGATTATGAATTTGGAATTATGAAATTGCAAAATATCCATATTCATTTATTCATTTGACACATGGTTATTGAGCATCTACTATATACTAGGTACTCTGCTATGCCCTTGGAATATACAATTTGTAAACAAGTCAAGTACGGTCTCCATTTAGGTGCTTACATTCTAGAGGAGACAGACATTAAAGAGGGACTTAAATTATTATACAGTTACACTTGTAGTAAGTGCTGGAAAGGACATGCTGAAGGTGTTAAGAGTGGGTAGAAAGAGAACCCACTGAATCTGGGGGTGGATATTTCTTTGAGGAAGGGCCATTGAAGCTGAGCTTTGAAGGATAAATAGCAGACCATTTGGGGTGGAGAAGGAGCATTCAGGTAGAAGGAATGGTGTGTGTCTTACAAATGAAAGATGGACCTTACAATGGTCTATTGAGCCAGGTTGACATCACATATCATGGTGCAAATGTGCAAATAAATATAACATCACTTTTTGCTATCAATCTCAACTTTAGCTAGGTATTAGTCTGTTTTCACACTGTTGATAAAGACATACCTGGGACTTGGCAATTTACAAAAGAAAGAGGTTTAATTGGACTCACAGTTCCACATGGCGGGGAGACCTCACAATCATGGCAGAAGGCAAGGAGAGCAAGTCACATCTTACATGGATGGCAGGAGGCAAAAAGAGCTTGTGCAGAGAAACTCCCATTTTTAAAACCATCAGATTTTGTGAGACCCATTCACTATCAGGAGAACAGCATGGGAAAGACCCACTCCCATGATTCAGTCATCTTGCACCAGGTCCCTCCCACAACACGTGAGAATTATGGGAGCTAAAAGATGAGATTTGGGTGGGGACACAGAGCCAAACCATATCAAGCTAGATCAAGGAGACTTTAAAGCAGGTAAAATTTATTTTATCCTTTTCCAGTATACTTGATACAATTTACTAATATTTCCCCAAATTCAATGACCATTATTTGTCACTACCCAATTCAAAAGGATGTCAGTTATAATTATTTGCCACCATCCAACATCACTCCTGATATTCTTGGATTCTCACACAACTATGTGAGTTTCTACTGTCTATCCCAGATTTTGACCCCAAGGTGGGGTGGGATCCTGGGTACTTCTGGGCAAACTTGTGTGTTAACTTACCCTTTCTCTTTAGAATCCAGAATGGATATAAAGGATGTGAAAGAACATAGGAGACCACCTGCAGTGGTCCAGGTGAACAGTGGCAGTATTTGGATCAGAGAGACAGATCTGATAATGAAAAACATAGATGAATTTAAGACACGTAGAGGAGGGAGAATAGAACTTGGTGATTGATTGGATATGTGTTTGAGAGGAATATTTAGGGAAAAGATAGTGAGTTATGGTTTCAGGATAGATGGTGTTGCCACTTAACTGAGATATGGAACAGTGGAGCAAGTTCAGGTTTGGAGAAAGAAAATTGGCAAGGAGTCTCTTGTAGGGAGATACATCATCAAAACGTGTCTTTCTGGCAAGGGTTGGCATCCTTTGAATTGAAGCCTAGCGATTACTTGGCTAGACTGTCTGCTGTGTTGTTGAAGATCCTGAGAATTTTCTGATGATATGACAGTCTCCTTAACAGGTCCATTCAGATGTGTAATTGACATCTTACACATAACATGTCCCAAACGGAGTTTCCAGTCTTCCTTCTAAACCTGTTCCTCCTGAAGTGTCCCTTATCACAGGAAATAACTGTCTTTCCAGTTGCTCTGGCCAGATCCCTGGAGTCATCCTTAATGCCTCTCTTCTATACCATACACATGCAATCAATCAGCAAATCCTATCGTTTTACCTTCAAAATATATCCAGAATCCAGCCACTTCTTCTCACTTCCACTGCTACCTCATTTACTTCAAACCAATATCATTTTAACCTTTCTCTCCTGGACTGTTGGAACAAACTGTCACTGGCCTCCTTTCTTCCACTCAAACTTCCCATCCACAGAGCAATCAGAGTGATCCTGATAAGCCTGATCATGTTACTCCTCTTATCAAAACTCTCCCAGACTCCTCTTGTCAAAGTCCCCATTGTGGGTGGCCTACAAGGCCCTACATGAACTGACTTTAGCTGCCTCTTTGACTTCACGTCCCACCTCTCTCCCTCTTGTAGACTCCTCTGTAGCCGCATTGGCCTATGGATGTTTCTCAAATTATGGTAAGCAGGTTTTCATCTTAGGGTCTTTGCAAATTCTTTCTGCTTGGAATGCCTTTCCTCTCTATATGCATGGCTCACTTTCTTATTTCTTACTCAAATGACACCTTATCAGTGAGACCTTCCCTGACATCCTATTTAAAGTTGAATCCCTGTTCCCAGCCATTTATATCACCCTTCTGTGCTTAATTTTTCCACAACATTTATAACCATTTAACATATAATATATTTGACCTTTTTATTATCTGTTTCCATCCCTTAACACCCTGCTAAAATGCGTACTTCATGAGGGCAGGTTTTTCTTTTTCTTTCTTATTGCATCTTTAGTGTCTAGCTTGGTATTTGACACATAGGATGAACTTCAGTGGCTCCTGCTTGTAACCAGTCCAGTTGCATGTTAGGCTTGGTCTTATGTTTGGAG
Source organism: Cheracebus regulus (assembly GCA_963574635.1). Classification (NCBI taxonomy): domain Eukaryota; kingdom Metazoa; phylum Chordata; class Mammalia; order Primates; family Pitheciidae; genus Cheracebus; species Cheracebus regulus. The sequence goes on along the minus strand of CAUYQU010010260.1, from coordinate 31,895 downwards.
GAATCATCACATTTGTCCAGCTGAGAGGACTCAGAGGTTTGGAGGAGTCCCAGGGTTCAGAATTTTTCAATTCCTTTGCCTCCTCCATGACATTCCCATCTTAATGACTAAAATTGGAGTCTTTTCCAATTAGGGCATTCATTTTAATCCAAGGAATCCAGAACAGCATGGAAGCCAGATAGTGTTATTTGGCCAGGCTCATACCCAGGGGCGTCCAGCTTGGCTCTCCTCATTTGGGTCCTAGTAGACTCAAACCTCCAGAATATTGGGTTAGTTATGGCTTAAAATCAGTAGTGGAAGATTTTGTTCTTTTCCTAACAAGTTGTTGTGAAAATAGTGTTAGTCATGGAGATGGCAGCAGCCAAAGGTGAAATTGTATTGTGTCAGTTGGGTCCTCTGCAAAGCCAACATGGAGATGGAGTTAGGAGAGCAGTAGGTTTATTGAGGGTAAAGCTTGTGAAAGATAAAAGGGGGATGAAACAAGATTGGGTAGGGAAAACCTACAGATTGCTATGCAAATATAGCTAAGAATCAACCCAACTATGGGTTGAGTATGAACCAACCCAACCATGAGGTATGGAGCAAAGATTGCCATTAGATGAGTCTTGCATTAGGCAGAAATGGCCAGTCCCTGGTCCTTCTGCCATGATGAGTCATTGGCTGGGGTTGCTTGAGCTAAGGCAGATCCTGAAGGTATTACATCTGGGTGCAGTCAGCTGCCTGAGCTTTTTGCAGTTGAATGGCAAGTTTTTTCTTGCAGGACAATCTGAGCAGCACACCTCTATGACTGCCATATGTACTCACTTTATTGTTATTATTTTGACTTCTCCTTGATCTCCAAATTGGCCCATGGTGGATTGGGGAAGAAGGAATGAGGAAGGCAGGCTTACATAATAATTCACTGTGTCTGTGGGTTGTATGCCTTCCCTCAGTTGGCTGAGGAGGGGTTGGTGGCAAGATCTCTTTTCTTTCTTTTTTCCCTCTTTGGTTGGGGGAGACAAGAACCAATAATACTGGATTTTGTGAATTTGCTTGAGATAACTGACTTAAAATAGGAGCTTTTGAGCATTAACCAAAACCTTATATTTTAGTGACAGGGCTATCCAGGGCTATGGGAGTGCGTCAATCCTGTTTATGTATTTAAAAATATCTCTCACAACTAATGCAAATCAGATATTTTAAAATTTTAAATCATTCTCACCAGTGTGCACTTCAAACAACAAACTAGCACTGGTAGTTATTACATCATCTTAAAAAAAAGCCACTCTTAGCTGGGCACGGTGATTCATGCCTGTAATCCCAGCACTTTGGGAGGCTGAGACGTGTGGATCACCTGAGGTCAGGAGTTCAAGACCAGCCTGGCCAACATGGTGAAACTCCATCTCTACTAAAAATACAAAAATTAGTGGGGTGCGGTGGCGGGCGCCTGTAATCCCAGCTACTTGGGAGGCTGAGGCAGGAGAATTGCTTGAATCCAGGAGGCGGAGTTTGCAGTGAGCTGAAATTGCGCCACTGCACTTAGCCTGGGTGACAGAGCAAGACTCCATCAACAAAAGTCACTCTCTTATCAATGAGTTTAATCGATTAAACTCATTACACCTGAATAATCATTACCAATGATGTATAATTTAAATTATCTCTGCAAGATGATTTATTTACGTCTATCAGGCCTACTAACAACTTTCCAAATCATCACTCAGTAAAGTATAAACTTTCCTGCCGAAGATATTTCGGACCTTAGAGAGTTTCCAGCATTTCCTTGGGACAAACTGTTACAGACAGGAAGAACAGTCTACGAAAATGACCTAAGTTTCCTGCTTTTCTTTATCTTCCTCCAGCTGGGCACTTTGGAAAGAATTTGTCTTTTTCTAGATGTTTTTTACTTAAGCCACCAGAGGTAGCTCAGTCACTCAGATATCCTTATATTTGGCTGGCAAGTCCCCTAAACCCTCGTTCTCGATGGGTTTCCCTTTAGAGGCACTTGAGACTGCTGGCTATAACTTAAGCAGTTGCTTTGCCACCTATACATGGATTGCCATTTTCCCAGCCCGGAACTGGAGACACCTTATGACCACTGATTCTACCATCACCCTATGGGTAGTTTCAGATTACCTCTCTATTGTATGCAACTTCTCTCCTATTTAGGCATGTTTGATAGCAAGAGATAAAAATCTACTCAAGCTACCTAGAAGTAAAGGAGGATTTATTGTCACATAAAATGCTACAATCTCATAAGCACTCAAGGCTAAGAACTGGACTGCAGCCACACCAAACAGGAATGGGAACTGGGATGTCAGGCACTGAAGGGGGTCCTGCCAATGCTTGTGGAGCCACAGAACAGTTTCTTCTCTTGGCAAGGTTGCTTGGCACTGCCTTGCTTGGCTTTTTTTTTTTTATACCTCCAGAACTTCAGCTCATGTGTGGCTTTGGCTTGCCATGACACTGGCTCCTGCCCTGTCTCTACTTGATTTTCTATCCAAGATTCAGTCTCTCAGCACCCTGATTTCTGAATTCAGTTTCACTGTGTTCCAATTCCAAATTTCCAGGAGAAAGTAGCTGATTGTCTCAGATTGGGTCAGGTGTAATCCCATGGCCCAATCAACTGTTACTGAGGATGGGGATGACATAACATGGGATGTAGTAAGCTATAACATGGGATGTAGTAAGCTTGCCATTTCTATGGTGGAAAATAAAGCAGGTTTTCAAAGAAGAGAATATTTGTGGCAAAGTAATGATTGACATGACAACTGAAAGATGAAATTCAGCTTCTTGATTCTCAGAAAGTAGTTAGGAAGGGCCAGGCACAGTGGCTCATGCCTGTAATCCCAGCTCTTTGGGAGGCTGAAGCAGGTGGATCGATCACCTGAGGTTGGGAGTTCAAAACCAGCCTGACCAACATGGAGAAACCATGGAGAAATTTTGCAAAAATACAAAATTAGCCAGGCATGGTGGTGCATGCCTGTATTCCCAGCTACTTAGGAGACTGAGACAGGAGAATCACTTGAACCCAGGAGGTGGAGGTTGCGGTGAGTTGAGATTGCACCATTGCACTCCAGCCTGGACAACGAGAATGAAACTCTGTCTCAGAAAGAAAGAAAGAAAGGAATTAGGAAGAAGAATTTGAATAAATGTTTAAAATAATTTTATTATCTAAACATCAAGAGGCAGTATAGCATAGTAATTAAGAACATGGACTCTGGAGTCAGACTTACAATCTGTGTGACCTTGGACATGCTATTTAACTTCTCTGTACCTCTGTTTTTTTAATCTATAAAATGGAGATAATAATATCTACCTTATAGTATTGTGAGTTAAAATATGTAAAACATAATATATGTAATTAATTAATTAATTAATTTAGAGTCACCAACACAGGCTTCATTGGATAACTGGGTGTCATTGACTGGACAATAGGTCATAGGCCTATGGTGCCTGGCTCATATTAAGTGTTAAATAAGCATCAATTATTGTGACCTTATATTTATTAGGTTCCTTGTTGTGTAGCAGTCCAAACTTTATTTACATTTTACTGTTCAAATTCTGTTTATATAAAAATGTATATTATTCATGTTATCTTATTGGTATCAACTGGTTGACAAATAGTTGGTGTGTGTAGAAAGGTAAGTTCAGTTTTATGACTATTTGGAGGCATTTGCTTTAATTCACAGTACAGTATTTCACATTTTAGTCATGTAAATACTGACTTTTGTTTTATCTTACCACTTATCCTACTACTTAGTATTTGTCTTTAAATTAATATGCTTAAATGAAGAAAAATATTAACTATATTACCTTAAAGGAGGAAACATTTCATTATCACTGGAAATGAATACCCTGTATCAATTGCCTTAAAGAGAAGATTACCATAGAAAGGAATATAATGAAAACAGCACAATGTTACTGAATTCTAACTAGATACACTTGCTTGCTCAGAGCCTGAGGTTGCCTTTCTGTTGAGAGAGAGAGAGAGAACGAAAGAAAGTGTTACAGAGTATTAAAGACTAGTACACTGAATTGAAACTTTGGTAGTGATGTAATCAGAGTATTAAAAATAATTGAACAAGGAATAATACTGTCACTATGTGACTTAATGTTATTTAATGCTAGGTGTGTGGACTGCCAAAAGCCATCTCTGAAATTATCTCTCCTACCACCATCAGTAGTACAAATTTCACACAATGGGAAACCATTGTTCTGAAGAGACTAAAAGCCTAGAAGCAGGGAGAAGAATCAGAACAGTGCTTTATTATTATTATTTTTACTCCATTTTCTCTACAGGAGAATTATACCTCAAGGAATATCTCAAGTTGGGGGGTCTGGCATTCAAATCTTTTCTGCAACACTTAGTAGCCTTGGAAGTGACTTATCATCTCTTAGTTCCTTACCTTCAAGGTGGGGGGAAATAATAATGACCAATTTGTAGTGTTATTATGAAGATTAAATATGTCAACACATGAGGAGTGCCTAGCACAGGTTCTGACTAAAATAAGTACTAATAATATGTGTTATTAGTGTTTACAATAATATGTGTTTTGTATTACAAATGCAATCATGCGTTACTGACTTGCTTTTTACTCTCAATAATAACTTACAATTATCTCTCCATGTGAGTTCCTATAAATTTACCTCATTTTAAAAAATGGCTGCATAGAATCTCAAAGTATGTATATTCCATATCTTCTTTAACCAGTGTTTTGTTGGGGTGTATTCAAGTTGCATGCATTTTTTTTTTCACAAGTGAGAGGATTGAGGCTCAAAGAGGTTAGGGAAGTCTGAGCATGCCAAAAGTAACATCACTTCCTGTGCTTCTACACTTGGAAACATTGTCAATAGCAGTTTCATCTCTACCAGTGATGATGCCTTATCTACATATGCCAGAAATATCAGCTTACTCTGAGTGTACAATTCCTAAACTGGAGTCAAGGTAGGTTTGATTGACATGTAAAGAGGCAAATAATATTACTTAAGGGGTATGGAAAAGATCTGCCTGTGGAAGGAGCTTAAATGTGTAGAGTGGAAGGGAAAGAGGGTAGCCAGAGGCTGAAGAGAACTGAGAAAGACTGGAAGGATACCTGCGAGGTGACAATACCAAGACTCATCAGAACAGAAGTGAAGGGAAGAGGCAGGAAAAGCTTTCTAGGCTCAGTCTATCCGCATCTCAATTTCACAACCTCTTCTGTCACCTGTTTATGGTGTAGAGGAAACAACAAAGGACATGTCAGTGCCTGTCTAGCATGGTGCTTCATCTTGCAAATGCTCAACAAATATTTATTGAGTGAATGCTGAGATTTACATTCCCGATTACCTAAGACCCAGGGACTCTTGAGCCAGGCATCCGGGCGTGGCAGGGACGCCATCTGGGAATGAAGGCACCATTCGACTTGGTCCCACACAGAAAAGCCAAGAGACAAGTACTGAAATTTATGGTTACCACATGGAGTTAGAAACAATTCATAAAGTTGCTTCAGGTGCTACTGGAGGAAAAAAAATCTTGAAAGAATCATCACAAGACTTCCCTTTGTGCAGCACCATTTATTTTAAAACAGGATATCTCACCCAAGTTTATGATTCCATTACAAAAGAAAAATAAATCCATTAGTAAATCTAAGGAAAGTTATTGAGTACACATCACTTTATCCAAGTTAGTTTGCAGAACATATTGAATTGGGCTATGTGGCCCCCAAGAGCAAACTCTATGAGTTATTTTTAGTGGAATGAGAGCCTGTCTAAATAAGTACAAGCCTGTCTTCTTTGGATTGGTCTTTATGTGCAGCAATAGTATCTCCATTATATACTGGACATGTTTTCAAGGTGCAATACTTTGAGCACAGGCAGGCTGCCTTCAGGTCAAATAGCTGTGAACTGAGTACTTACAGAACAGTGTCTTAAATTGATTAGAAGTAGTTCAAAGCAAATGTGGGCTATGGAGTTTGAATTCTGGTTGTGCCTTGTCTTAGCTCCGTGCATTCTGCTAAAATAATACTGTGTAAGAAATAACTCTCCCTTATTTTTCTCACTAAACCATTGGGTTGACTGTGGTTCTCTTGAGCTCAGCTGGAATCAGGGTGCAGATTGGATTCATGTCTGTTCCATGTGTCTCCTTATCCTGGAGAAGTTATTCAGGCCATGTTGCCCCATGGCAGATGGGCAGAATTTCAAGAAAGAAAGCCAAACTACACAGGTGCATTTAAAACCTTTACATGCGTTATGCCAACTAACATTTCACTGGCCAAAGCCTATGCCAATGGAGCAGGGAAGTATACTTCTCCCATGGAGGAAGGACATGGCAAGAAGAAAAAATTGCAAGCAAATAATGCAATCTAACACACCATGGGACTTTGGTTAATATGGCAAACCTCTTTGTGCCTCAGTATCCATCACCTGCAAAATGGGCATCATAATGTTATTTACTTTAGAAGGCTGGTTGGAGACTTATATGAGTTAATATCTATAAAGTAGTTGGAACAGTACCTTTCCCATAGTAAAAACTCAATAAATGTCAACTTTTCATACTTAAGCCATTTTCTAAGCAAGAAAATTCAAAAGTTCTTGACTTCTAGTAACCTGAATTTCAACAAATTTTTTTCATAATTATATTGTTCATATGGTGAACATATTAGCACATATTCAGAAAAATGATAAAATAGAGCTAGAATAAGTACAACCTTGAGTAATCAGAACTCAGGTAGCATGCTGTAACAATTTTAGATTGTTGAAACTGCAGGAGACATGGAAGATCCTTTCTTCTGAAATAACATGGGATTGGGGTCTACAGATAAAGGTTAAGATTAAGTCTTTATTACTTGGGCATGTTCTTGAACCTAATTTGAAACATCTATAAAATTGGGATAATGAGGTCATTATTATGATCAATAAGTGATATGCAACTATTGCACTGAAAAATGTAAATGTAAAACACTACACAAACAGTATTGCTCTTTTTTTTTTTTTGAGATGGAGTCTCACTGTGTCATCCAGGCTGGAGTGCAGTGGTGTGATATCGGCTCACTGCAACCTCCACCTCCAGGGTTCAAGTGATTCTCCTGCCTCAGCCTCCCATGTAGCTGGGATTACAGGCCCATGCCACCACACCCACCTTATTTTTGTATTTTTAGTAGAGACGGGGTTTCGCCACACTGGTCTTGAACTCCTGACCTCAGGTTATCTGCCTGCATCGGCCTCCCAAAGTGCTGGAATTACAGGCATGAGCCACTGTGCCCTGCCTAACAGTATTGCTCTTAACCCAATCTCTTTTCTATTAAAAAAAGGCAGAATTGAGGCTCAAGAAAAGACCCAAGTTGTACAAAGCCATCTAACTTGTAGCAGAACCAAGGCTAGGATATAGTCTACTAAATCAGATGTATTAAAAATACAAAAATTAGCTATTTGACCTGGAGGCAGCCTACCTGTGCTCAAAGTATTGCACCTTGAAAACATGTCTAGTATATAAAGGAGATACTACTCCTGCACATAAAGAGTAACCCAAGGCACTGTTCTTATAAAAGCAGAAAAGCTAACCAATATATTTTTAAAGGATGTCAAAAATTAAGGTTGTAACAAATAAAATATTCTAGTTGATCTCCAAAATACATGTACTCTAATACATGCAGTTGTTACCGTTTATCAAGGTTTTAATCCATTTATAAAATGTGGCAGTTTTGGTGTTGAGAAATTTTGTGCTAGAAAATGTGAGCTACTGACTACAGTGAGACCATCAGAGGTAGCTTGATTCAGTATAGAGAATATAATTGTTGGGATTAGAGAATTGGTGTCAAATTCCAGCTCTGACACTTAATAGCTGTGTGGTTTGGGGTAGGTTACTTAAGCTCTCTGGGCCCTTTGCTTCTTTGAGCCTTGCTGACTTGAGTCAAGGATTATAAGAGAACATAAGCTCCTTTCAGGTAGGAACTTTGTTTTGTTCCCTGTTGTATCCTTAGGGCCAAAATAATGATTGGCAGAATAAGCATTAGAGATAATCTGTCCCTTGTCCAGCACAATATCCAGCACATAGTAGGTATCAATACAAGGTAGGCACTTTTATTATCATGAGGAGAAGAATAATGCTTTTGGGAAGACTGTATAATCTCTGTTTCTAGCCAAGCAGGAGATACAGGTCTCAAACCCAGGGTAGAATTTCAGGAACTTGAGGAAAGATAGGCATGGAGCCAAAGGCATTCAAAAAACTACAACCAGGGGCAGAGCTGGAATGGACAATTAAAGAGCTAGCCCCAGGGAAATACCACTCCAAAGCAACTGGGCAGAGAATAGAAAATTCCAGCATCAAATTCAATGCCTGCCATATAGAAGGATTTGACAAGTATTGTTAGGTGAATGAATGAGTGAATGAAGCAATGAGTCTTTAACTTGAGGCCCCAAGATGGAACCCACGACTGGGAGAAGAAAAAGGGCAGGGACTGGAAAGGTTCTTTGATCTAGTCCTGACAATCTGCAAACAAAGGATGGGGTGGGGTGCTTCCAAAAAACCACTGAAAGAGGAGTAGGAGGACCGTTTACAAACTGCCTGTCCATAGGACATTCTCAGCTAGGGGAGAATTATATGACAGTATAGAGGGACTTGGGGACAGACCAGGTGGACTGAGCACTGCTCACTGAAAGAAACAGCCTTGACCTTAGTTCACAGAAATCACTGAGATATCCTGAGGACAGGATTAGCAAAACTAATGAGTATAGAGGAAAAAATTAAAGAAGCGGCAAATAGCCATTACCCTGTAAAAGTTGCTCAAGAAATAGAGAAGTATTCAATTCATTTTCAACAAAGGTGTCAATGCAGTTCAATGGGGGAAGAGTAGTCTCTTCAACAAGTGGAACTGGAGCTAGTAAATATCCACATGTAAAAGAATGAAGTCAAACCCTTACCTGACATCATATACAAAAATTAACTCAAAGTGGATTAAAGGCCTAAAGATAAGAGCTAAAACTTAAAACTCTTAGAAGAAAACATAAGGGAAAGTTCTGCATAACCCAGATTTGGCAGTGGTTTCTAAAATATGACACCAAAAGCACAAGTGGCAAAAGAAAAAAGAGATACATTGAACTTCATCAAAATTAAAAACTTCTGTGTATCAAAGGACATTGTTCAGAGAGTGCAAAGGCAACCCACAGAATGGGAGAAAATATTTGCATATACTGTGGATTGAATATTCACATCTACCTATAATTTGTATGGCAAAGCCCTATCCCCAGTGTGATATATTTGGAGGTGGGGCCTTTGGGAGGTAATTGGGTTTAGATGAAGTTGTGAGGGTGGAAACTCATAATGGGATTAGTGTCCATATAAGGAGAGGAAGAGAGACCAGAGTGTGCTTGCTCTCTGTGCTGCATGAAGAAAAGAAGCAGGATGGTAGCTACCTGCAAGCCAAGCAAAGGGGCCTCCGAATGAAACTTATCTTGCCAGTACCTTGATATTGGACTTACAAGCCTTCAGAAATGTGAGAAAATATATGCATATATTTTTAAGACAGAGTTTTGCTCTGCCTCTCAGGCTGGACTGCAATGGTATGATCTTGGCTTACTGCACCCTCTGCCTCCTGAACTCCAGTGATCATTCTGCCTCAGCCTCCTGAGTAACTGGGACTACAGGAGTGCACCACCATGCCTGGCTAATTTTTGTATTTTTTGTAGGAATGGGGTTTTGCTATGTTGCCCAGGCTGGTCTTGAACTCCTGAGCTCAGGTGATTTCCCTACCTCAGCCTCCCAAAGACTGGGATTACAGGTGTGAGTCACCACATCCAGCCAAATTTCTATTGTTAAAGCTACCCAGTTTATGGTATTTTGTTATGGCAGCCTGAGCAGACTAAAACATCATATATCTGATAAGCATTTAATATCCAGAATATATGAAAAACCCATGCAACTCAGCAACCAAAAGACAAATAATTTAAATTTAAAAATGGGCAAAGGACTCTAATAGACATTTCTCCAAAGAAGGTATACAAATGGCCAATAAGTGCATGAAAACATGCTCAACATCGTTAATCATTGGAGAAATGCAAACCAAAACCACAATGAGATATCACTTTGCACCTACTAGGGTAATTGTTTTTTAAAAAAACCCCAGAAAATAGCAAGTGTTGGTGAGGGTGTTGAGAAATAGGAACCTTCATACATTGCTGATATGAATGTAAAATGGTGAAGCTGCTGTGGAAAACAATTTGGCATTTTTTCAAAAAGTTAAACATAGAACTATTTGTTCCTGCATAGAATTATATGTTCATTTAATTCTACTCCTTGGTATTTACCCAAAAGAATTGAAATCAAGGACTCATGCTGATACTTGTATGTCAATGTCCACAAACTAAAAGGTGAAAACAACCTAAGTATCCAACAACAGATGAATGAATAAATGAAATGTGGTATATACATATGTCAGAATATTATTCAGCTACACAAAGGGATAATGTGAAATAAGCCAGACACAATAGGATAAATTGTGTATGATTCCACTTATATGAAATATCCAAAATGGCAAATTTGTAGAGACAAAAAGTAGATTCTTGGTTACTGGGTAGAGAGAGGACTGGAAAGTTATTGATGAACAGCTATAGAGCTATGGTTTGGGATTTGAAAGGATTTTGGAAATGGATAGTGGTGATGATTGCACAACATTGTGAACACACTTAATGCCACTGAATTGTACACTTAAAGTGGTTAAAATGGCAAATTTTCTGTTATATGTATTTTACAACAACAAAATAAAAAGAGAAAAGCAATGCTCTCACGTGGAGTCACTGTAATAGGCTGAATAAGGCCCTCCTCCCCCAAAAATGTCTATATCCTAATCCCTGCTGTTATGCCTGTACGTGTTATATTATCTGGCAAAAGGGACTTTGCAGATGGAATTAAGGTTAGGGATCTTCAGATAAGGGGATTATCCTGGATTACCTAGGTGGACCCAGTGTAATCACAAGGGGCCTTAAAGGTAGAAGAGGAAGGCAGAAGAGTAGGTCAGAGAGGCAGGAGAGAAAGGCAGTGTGAGAGGGACGTGCCTCACCCACTGTTGTTGGCTTTGAAGCTAGAGAAAGGGGGCCATGAGCCAAGGAATTCAGAAGACCTCTAGAAGCTAAGAACAGCGCTCAGCTGACAGCCAGCAAGGAAATGGGACTTCAGCCCCACAACTATAAGGAACTGAATTCTGCCAACAACCTGAATGAACAAAGAAACAGATTCTCCTTTAGAGCCTTGTGGAAATGAATGCAGCACTGCAGACACCTTGATTTTATCTGGCGAGACCTGTGTTGTACTTACAGAACTGTAAAATAATAAATTTGTGTTTTAAAAAAGAAAAGAAATAGAGAAACTGTTGCAGAGGAGGCTTTTACTATGTAATTGGAAGATAGCCAGGGCTCAGATGAGGGGTTTTGCTGAGTTGTTGCAAAACAAAGAGCAAAAATGACCATCAAAAGTGTTGTAGCAGATTGTATTTTCCAAAGATGGCTACAACACTATCTCCCATCCCACATGCTCTTCTGCAGTGAGAGCTTGCCACTCCTCCATCAGGAGGTCCCTCCCCTTGAATATGGGCTGTCCATAATGACTTGCTTGTAGCCAGTGGAATGTAATGAAAATGATGCTGTATGATATCTGAGGCTATGTCAGAAAAGACCAGGCAGTTTCTACCTGCTTCCCTTGAAATACTCATTCTGTACATGCTACTTCTCAGGATACTGCGTCTTGGAAGTGAGGCTCTACACCGTAAGGAACCCCAAGCCACGCAGAGAGGTCACGTGTAGGTGCCCTGATCAACAGTCCTAATCGAGACCAGCCTTGAAGTCAGCCTAGTCCAGATGCCAGATGGGTGAATGAATAAGCCTTCAGATAATTCCAGCTCCCAGTCATTTGAGCCACCTCCAGCTAAATCTGAGTCTGTGTGTCCCCCAAATTGCAGCACGTAGACTAGCCATCCTTTTTGGACCCTGTCTAAATTTCTAACCCACAGAATCTGTGAGCATTACATGGCTGTTGTTTTATGCCACTGAGTTTGAGGTGTGTAGTAGTGTATTATTCAGATATTTCAGAGAAACACCATAGGATATGTGTGGTATGTGTGTTTGTGTCGGTATGTGTATGTGTGTGGTTTTGCTTCGTAATTATGGAGGCTGAGAAGTTCCAAAATCTTCTGTCTGCAAGCTGGGGATGCAGGAAAGCTGATGGTGTAGTTTAAAGGCCTGAGAGCTGGAGATCTGATAGGGTAGATTCCAGTTTGAGTCTGAAGGCCTGAGAACCAGGAGGACAGAAGATTGATGTCTTAGCTCAAGCAGCCAGGCAGAGGAGCTTGAATCCAAACTCTCTCCGCCTTTTTGTTCTATTCAAGTCCTCAACAGGTTGGATGATGCCTACTTACACTGGGGAGGGCCATCTGCTTGACTTGGTCCACCAATTCAAATGCTCATATCATCCAGGAACACCCTTACAGAAACACCCAGAAATAATGCTTCACCAGCTACCTGGGCATCCTGTGGTCCAGTCAAGTTGAAACATGAAACAAATGATCACAGGATGTTTTGTTACACAATAATAGATAACTAGAATAAGTGTGAAAGAAGACAAAACAGAATTTAATAACACCCACAGGGAGGCATGGGAGTGAAGAGGCAAAGATCTTTCCTGAGTCTCTTGCTTGAGGGCTAAGGGAATGGTGGTCCTTATTACTCATAACATGCAGATTGCCAGCAATAGAGAAGAATCAGGGAAGGAGATAAACATGATCATCCCTTATCCCTCAGAAGCAGCATCAAAATGAGGGATCCCTTCTGTTTTGATAAAAATCTCCCTGTTGCCATTCTCAGTACTATGAGGAACACCACTGAATTTCTCAAAAGTATTAAAGTTTCAATTCATTGCAGCAAGGATTACCCTAAGTAAGGATTGACCAGCCCACAAGAATTATTGTCAGTTGGGTAGAGTACAGACCTGCATATTGAAGTAGCAGTGAGAAATGCATTCCAACGTATTGAATTCTTATGAAAACTGTTAAATAATGAAAACTACCACTGATGCTTGCTGCAGGCCTTTTCAAGTAAACTAAATTATGACTGTTCAATAAATATAAAACTGAAAAAATTATGAGATTGAAGAATTATGTCCATAATTGAGCCATCTTCAGAGGATACAACAAAAAATGCTTTAATAGCCTCTTAGCATTCCACAAACATAACTATACTAAGAAATCAAGCTGTGATGCAGATTAAAATATGAGAGCCTTTAGCTGAACTAGAGATTCATCAAATTGGTACCCATAACCTTGGCTAGAGGACAAATTAAGGAAACAGTAGACTACAGGTAATGCAGGTTTAACAAACGATTCCTTGAAAAGAACCTCATGAAAAGCAGACTTCTTTCTTTTTTAATTAGTAAAGATCCCAACAGGTGGCCACACCTGTGTTCTTTAGAATCCTCTGGAATCTGCATTACCATTTATTAGAACTGTGTCATTTAAGAGCACCGTTAAAATCATTTGGCTAAAGCCAGTGGTGCAAATTAAACTTTCATTCTTAACTACTCAGTTGTGCTACATTAACTACTTGGGTCTCTTTAAATCTCTCTCCTCTGTTAAATTCTGACATTGGTTGTGTTTTTTCTTATCTGTGTGACTCTCCTGTGTCTTTGCTAATTTTTCTCCTCGCTTAATGATAGTTGGCTTCTAAGCACCATCCTGTGGTTTCTGTTCTTTTCATTTTGGGCTTTGTGCCTTCAGGAAGCTTATCCACAAATACAATGTCAGTACTCCTTCAAGAACTACTTACTGATTCTTACATCTGTAGCTGCCAGTTCTTCTATCCCAGTCTTCAGTTCTGTCCCTCCACTGAGCTGTTTATCCCAGTTTAAAAAATGAAAACACATTATCTAACGCGGCTGGAAAGATTTTTAAGCAGAAATGGTCATCAAATCTTTTTATTTTAATCTAATTAATTTGCTTCACGAATCCTGTTTGCAGTAGTAAATATTCAAGTAAAAACCCAGTCAGCCACTCTGAATTATTCTGATACGAATTATGAGGATTTTAAAAAGAAAGAGAAAGTCAATGTTAGATAACATAGTATTATCTTGAAGACTTGGGGGAAGAAAAATTGGAATTCTCTCTCCCCATTAGCAAGAGAAGGTTGGAGTAGATCACTGCTTGTTAAATTGGGCCAAATGAGCACTAGGGGTTCTCTGACCCCCTTCAAGGGTGCCAATGAGAAGCAAGGGAGGGGGCACTCAAAAAAAGATAAAACCCTTCAACCTTTGCCCTGTCACAAGTGTCAACCCGAACAAATCCACTTTCAGCTGTGTTTCCTATTAGATTTTATTGGCAGAAAGATTTGAGTCTAATTTTTTTTGGAAATCTTGCAAAGAAGCTGATCTTTTAGACCTTCTCTAGTTCTTACTTTCTGTGATTCTGTCAAGTTACTGGAAAGAGGGTATAGGATCAGGACTATAAACAAAATAGTTTAAATATATCTTCATAATATACCTTCATGCACTTGGCAAGTTCAGATAGCAAGTGCAAAGGGAGCTTTATTGTACTGTATTGTGCAACTCTGCCCAAGCTCTTGATTTGCAAGGGCAATAGTACTCCTGCTTCATTCACTACAATTTTTTTTTTTTTGAAACGGAGTGTCACCCTATCGCCTAGGCTAGAGTGCAATGCTATGATCTTGGCTCTCTGCAACCTCTGCCTCCTGGGTTCAAGCGATTCTCCTGCCTCAGCCTCCAGAGTAGCTGGGATTACAGGTGCGCACCACCATGCCCAGCTAAATTTTTTGTATCTTTAGTAGAGACAGGGTTTCAACATGTTGGCCAGGCTGGTCTCAAACTCCTGACCTCGTGATCAGCCGCCTTGGCCTCCCAAAGTGCTGGAATTATAGGTGTGAGCCACGGCACCCAGCTGCTTCACTACAGTTCTTTAGGCAAAATAAAAGGTGCCTACATTTCATAATCTCCTGTGCCACCTAAGGCAACTTTGGGCTTTGAATAGCTAGACACTGAAGACTTAACAATCAGTGTAGCAGTTGCTGTTGGTACTCGCCTATCTTTTTGTCCTCACCATTCCTGCAAATGACCATATATATATACAGCTGGTGCTGGTGTCTTTGTGCTGAGAGAAAAAGTCTCACCAGGTCTGAGCCCAGATCTCCGAAGAAGGGATACTGGCTGGCTGGGTGTCTCTGAGAAGGGAGCATAATGAGACTGGTTCTTTCCGTAAGCACCTGTGACTCTGTCTGAGGGCTTTCTCTGATCATGAATTTTTCAAAAAGTTAAACATAGAACTGTTTGTTCCGGCATAGAATTATATGTTCATGTAATTCTACTCCTTGGTATTTACCCAAAAAAATTGAAATCAAGGACTCATGCAGATACTTATATGCCAATGTCCACAAACTAAAAGGTGAAAACAACCTAAGTATCCAACAACAGATGAATGAATAAATAAAATGTGATATATACATTTACTAATATCATGAAGCATGCTTAGTCTCTGCACAAAGAAGACTGGAGGTGCTAGGGAGTTATTGTTTCCAGGACTAGCTCTCCAGTAATGAAGGACAGGAGCTGGTGAATAAATACTCTAGCTTCATCATCCCTTCAGTGGGACAATTCTGAGGCATGTTCTACAGAGTCACTCAGAGGTTCCCAGGAGGGTTAAACCCTAATTGCCCATAGCAGTAACTTCATTAACCCACCCTTTATTGCCTTCCTTCCTTTCCTTGTTTCTTCTACTGGTTATTATTGGTATCACCTCCAAAATAAACTACTCCCAAATAAGCTACATCCCAGATAAACTACTTGGAAAAGAAAGGGAAAATGGCAGATAGGAGGCAGGAGTAGATTGCAGCTCCCACTCAGACAGACAGAGCAGCATGTGGAGACTCGCACTGTGAACTTTTGCTCCAGAACTACTGCAGAAATATATGAGGAAAGTTGAGGAAATCCAGTTTCCCTGAAGGAAGTGGATTGCTCCTGCAGGACCCAGGAGGCAGCTTAAATACTGTGAGTGCCCAAGCTGTGAAAGTGGGAAAGGGGGATCGTCAGCCCCCGAAAACACACCCTCACTAGGGAACCTGAAGGTCTAGATCACAGGAGAAGGATTCAACTTTAACTGGACCTGAATCAATTTAGAAAGCTGAGTGAAATACAGGGTTAGAGGAAGCAGTGGGAAAAACCCTGTGGGCTCTTTGGGTCCCCAGGGAAGCTATTTCTGACTTGTCTCACAGGGGTCATTGGGGAGGGCTGCCAGAGGTACTGTGAAAAGACCACAGGGAGAAGGAAACCTCCAGCTGAGCTTTGTAACAATTCCAACTGATCAGAAAGTCTCCTAGCAAGAACTCAGGGGAAGGTGTGAATCCAGTGTGCAGACTTGACAGGCAGGAAGGTGTAAAAACCCTACTTGCTTTCTCAGTAGGAAGGCTGGTAGCCTGGGGCAAGTTCTCAGTCCTGCTCGCCCACTGCCTGGAAACCAAATAAACTACTTGCATTCACATCCTTTTTTCAGGGTCTCCTTCTGGGGGGAATCCCAAGTATCAGTCAGGGTCTAGTTAGGAGACAGAAATCTCACCACTTATTTTATTTTTGAGACAGAGTCTCGCTCTGTCACCCAGGCTAGAGTGCAGTGGCACAATCTCGGCTCACTGCAACCTCTGCCTCCTGGGTTCAAGCGATTTCCAGCTAATTTTTGTATTTGTAGTAGAGATAGAGTTTCATCATATTGGCCAGGCTGTTCTCAAACTCCTGACCTCAAGTGATATGCCTGCCTCAGCCTCCCAAAGTGCTAGGATTACAGGTGTGATCTACTACACCTGGCCACCACCACTTATTTTAACAGAGAGAATTTACTGTAAAAATTGTTTATTAGGTGAAAAGTTGTCAACTTGATATTTATATTAGTTTCTTGGGACTGCCATAACAAACTGGATGGCTTAAACAGTGAGAAATTTATTGTCTCACATTCTTGGAGGTCAGAAATCTAAGATCGAGGTGTTGGCAGGATTGGTTCTTTCTGAGGGCTGTGAGGGAGAATCTTCCAGGTCTCTCTCTCTCTCTCTTAGTTTCTGGTAGCTTCAGGCTTTTCTTGGCTTGTAAATGGTCTTCTCCCTGTGTCTTCATGTTGCCTTCTCTCTGTGTATGTCTGTCCCTGTGCCCCAATTTCCCCTTTTTGTAAGGACACCAGTCAAATTGAATTAGAGCCCATCCTAATGACCTAATCTTAACTCGATCATCTACAAAAACTCTATTTCCAAGTAAGGTCATATTCACAGATACTGAGGGCTAGGACTTCAACATCTTTTTAAGGGACACAATTCAACCCCCAAAATACTTAAAGAGGCAAAAAGAAAATTCTAACATATCATGCAGGTAGCAACTTTAGGAAACAGCTACCATCCCTAGGGCCACGGAAACAAAGGGAGGAAGTTGAAATGATTAAAGGCCAGGAGGAGGGATTACATGATACCCAAATGTGGATTCTTGAGGAAGGGACACCAGCCAATTGGCTGGTGCTGGTGTCTTTGTGCTGAGAGAAGAGGATTCATCATGGGGCCTGGACCCAGCCTCCTGAGGAGGGGATGCTGGCTGGCTGGGTGTCTCTGGGATGGGGGCATGGTGAGACTGGTCCTATAAGTGTGGGAAAAACTGCAAACTGGATTCAGCTGATGCTACAGGTAGGGACTGTCACTGCTGGGATTAGGAAGCGAGGTTGGGGTGACTCTCACAGAAGCAAGAAGCAACTAGGAAATTCCAAGAAGCAAAGAGGAAGTAAACTGGAAGGAGCATGTCTCTTCTTCCTCTTCTAATCTTGCATCTCTCTCTAGCATTCTCTATAGACAGTGCCTAACGGGGCAGTTAGTAAAGCAGAAATGTGGTTTGTATTTATTTGCACCATAAAACAAAGTATAGAAGGTTGGATTTGGAGCTGTGAGAGAATAGTTTAATAACTGGCACAACTTTTGACATTAAGGCAACTCAGAAAAGTTAAGATTTCTAACCCAAGGAAAGTAAAGATTAGGCCTAAGAACATTAACATGAGTGCTTGATTAATGGCAATTAATGAGGCAGTATCTGAGTGAGAAAGAAATACCTTATGTAGAG
This sequence comes from Cheracebus regulus, assembly GCA_963574635.1. Lineage (NCBI taxonomy): Eukaryota > Metazoa > Chordata > Mammalia > Primates > Pitheciidae > Cheracebus > Cheracebus regulus. The sequence goes on along the minus strand of CAUYQU010010260.1, from coordinate 13,810 downwards.
GTGTGGCTATAAAGTAATGTGATTGAATTTTTAACAACATACTAGAACTTCAGCATACAAATGAGAACCATTCTCTTCAAAGTAGTTTCATGGGAATTTTTTCAACTCATTCTTTCTATATGGCCATGGTTCAAAGAATCTTTGAAACTTCTACTTTGGGAGCCTGTGGCCTGAAGTTTTGAATTAGTCTATGTTGTCATTTATTTGTCTTTTGAGGGTGAATTAGCTTTTTGGAAATAATGTCATTCCAAGCTAAACATGGTAAATAAAAGTTATTTAATTAGGTTTGATTCTATTTTTTTTTTTTTTGGACAGGTTGGGAAGAGAGCTTTTGGAGGTGATATGTCAAAATCAAGGTGTAATTTTTGTCTTAAGATGGTATCTGGCTGGTGGTTTCTGCTGCTATAATTCTTAACTTGTCAGTAAAATAATCACGAACACAGAAAAAGATGAAGGCTTGTAATAACAAAGAAAATCAGGACTGATATTTTGTCGTTTGCCAACTCTGTAAAATTTCACTTAATTACAAGGGGGATATACTTGTTTGAAAAGTACAATTTGTGATCTACTGGTATTTTGCCATCTATTAGAGAAAACAAAATCTGCCAATGTGATAAAGGAGGCTATTTCATGCTTCCTTCACTGTCTGTTCTGTGGCTCAGAATCATCACGTATGGACCTACCAGAAAACATGGCAGCCATCCATTTTCTAGTGGGGAGATTTTATGAGACAGCCAGAGCATTCTTTCTTGCGTATCTACTTTTCTATTAGTATATCTCTTCTTATATTTAGTAGAGACCAAAAATCTTTCAGAAAACAATTGATAATACCTAATTGCAGTTGAACAGGCCAGAGGAACCCTTACATATATATAAGGGTTGCACTTTTGATTCAATCTATGTTGGCATTTGTTTGTCTTTTGAGAATGAACTAATTTTTTGGAAACAACTTAATGTCATTATAGTTTTCCATGTTCTTTATTGACTTAGAGCATTACAAAACCAAGCTATAGGGGTAGGAGAAAGTTCCAACTTAGTATGTCAGAGTTGCCCAAAATGAATAACTTCTAGGCAGTGAAAATTTGGATTGAGAACAGTGAATATCAACACAATTGAACTCTCAGAAGGTGAACTGAGCAATACCCAAAGGAAAATGAGAACAACCGAAGTCTGTCTTTTGTCAAGAACTGGGCCAGGCTAGATTCCTCTTTATTTTTGGAATGCACAAATAGAAAAGAGGTACATAGGAACCTGTGAAAAACCCCCTGCAAACAAAGAAACACCACTGTGAAGACTCAGGAGCAAAATACGACTGTGGAAATGATTTACTATTTAAACCAGTAGAAAATTATATCCTGTAGGTGTGCGGTCTTAAATTAGTTCAGCCATCGTGAAAGACACTGTGGAAATTCCTCAAAGACCTGAAGACAGAAATACCATTCAACCCAGCAATCCCATTACTGGATATATACCCAAAGGAATATAAATGGTTCTTTTATAATGACGTATATATTCATACATTCATTACAGCAGTATTCACAATAGCAAATACATGGACTCAGCCTAAATGCCCATCAATGATAGACTGGATAAAGAAAATGTACATACACACCATGGAATACTATGCAACCATGAAAAAGAACAAGATCGTGTTTGCAAAAACATGGTGGGGCTGGAGGTCATTATCCCTTGCAGAAACATGGATGGAGCTGGAGGCCATTATCCTTAGCAAACTAACACAGGAACAGAAAACCAAATACCACATGTTCTCACTTATAAATGGAAACTAAATGAAGAGAACACATGGACACATAGAAGGGAACAGCACACACTGGGACCTATCAGAGGGTAGAGAGTAGGATGAGGGAGGGGATCAGGAAAAACAACCATTGGGTACTAGGCTTAGTACCTGGGTGTCAAAATAATCTGTATAATAGTCCCCCGTGACACAAGTTTACCTATATAACAAACCTGTACTTGTACCTTTGAACTTAAAAGTTAAAAAAGAAAATTATGTCTTTAAGGCTAGAAGAAGATGTGACTTCTATAAAAGAGGAGCAGAAAGCTTAAGGAAACTGTAGCAGAACTGAAGAAAATTGTGAGAGAATAAGAGAAAAACAATTGAGATAAAAAAATTTAAAAAAGAAACCATGAGACAGCTAAAAATTCAATAGCTGACTCAAAAATCCTTTCTGGTGATGAAGAAGAGCAGAATTGCCACTAAAAATGGAAGTGGTAATTCAGAAAACAAATGCAATTTTTTTCTCCAGAATGTATGGAACAAGTAGACAAAAGTGAAAAGGCATGAGTAAGAACAATTATCAAACCAAAAATTGTAGATATACTAGAGAAAGAGATCAATATGACTAGAATACAAGCAATAATCAGATATAATTGCAAAAAAATGCTCATGAGTAGAAAAAGATCTGATTGTGCAGTTTGAAAGAGCCTAGAATCCTCCAGGCATGAAAAAAAAAGAATTTACCATGTACACATATTTTGAATTGTAAGGATTTAAACATATTCTATAAGTGTCTAGATATTTAATTAGTTTACTTATAAAATAAGGAAAAATAAGGCTATTTCCTGTATTTTCCACTAAAGCAAGTGCTAAAAGATTACAGAGCAATGACTAAAATGTTTGGACAAAAATATTTTGTTCAAGTAGTCAATTTTCTTTTAGGAATGAAGGCGACAGAAAGACATGATCAAAGACTCAGAAAATATTCCATCCATGTTGCTTCTTGAAAAATAAGTTGAAGTTATATTCCATCTGTGTAAACATTTACTATATGGATTACAAAAGTGTGTGTGTGTGTGTGTGTGTATACACTTCCTGAAAATGAAGATAAATTATGAAGATTATATAACTACCAACGAATAATAAAAATTGGAAAATGGCATAGCAAGTGAGGGCAAGTTAAGTGGAAGAGCCAGAGGATATCATAATATAATTTTTAACTTGGAAGACTAAAGTACTAGGACTGTATGAAACAAGTAGACAAAACTCACATAAATCTAATAGCTTTGACAGACTTTGATATAACTCTATTATAAAAACAAAAGGATGTATAAAATTTGAATAACATAATTAATAAAGTTAATTTAATAAAAAATATTGAACTTGATACCTTACAGAGAATATATTTTCTTTCTAATTAGCCACATCATAATTACAAAATCGATTTTACTATGTCTTAAAACTTCAAAAAGCGAAATCATGCCAGCAGTGTATTATGAGCTGAGGATAAAATGGTGAACAAGATAGACACAATTCTTCTCCTCAAGGAGCTTATAGTCTGTTGAAAGAATATAGATAAGCAAACACTTAACCCACACAATTATCCCACAATACAATATAATACCCTATGATATGAACAAGTTGTATTTGAGAAATTGAAAGAAGCTTGGTATTCCTGGAGCACAGGGTTTGAAGGGCTGACTGGTGAGAGATAAATTAGGAAGAGGTTAGCAGGGGCCCCTATCATACAGGACCTTTTATGACCAAGGAATCTGAAATTCAACTTAAATGCAATGGGGATTTATTAAAAGATTTTAATCAGAAGAGGTTTAGAATTAGGTTTTCATTTTGGGAAAATTACTGTGGTCACAATATAAAGAATGGTTTGAAGAGAAAATTGAAGCATACTTTGTAGACAATTTTAATAATCTGTTTGGAAGTATATCTTCTGAATCCAGGGGGATGGAAAAGGTGGGTGGTTTTGGGCGATATATAAGAGGCAGACATTACAGGACTTTGTAACTGCTTACATGTGAGGAGGGAGGGAGAGAGAAGAGTCGCAGATGATGCCAAGCTTTCTGGTTTGTACAACTGAGTGGATGGTAGTGCCTTTCACTGAAGGGAGGATTCAGGAGGGACAGGATTTAAGGAGCACATCAACAATTTTGTTCTGGATATATGCAGGTTGAGAGAATTATGGGGCTTCCAAGTAGAATGACATCTAGACAATTGGATTTATGGGTGTGAAGCTTAGAAGAAAACTCTAGGTTACGGATACAGATTTGGAAACTGTCATCACATGGAGATGGTAATCAAGAGCTATGGACGTCCACGAGAGTGCCCTGGAAATAAAGAGTGAAATAGAACTTGCTACTTGGTTATATCATAATAGCTGCTGAGGTGCCTCAGTTTACCTATCTGAATGAGCAGATTGAAGGAAATAGTAATTTTCATATAGAGAGTGGACACTTATTTACTAGTTATACTAATGATCTAAATTGTAAGGCTTTTTTCTGGACAAGTGAGCCAAATCATTCCATCCCTAGAGACAGTCATATCCTCATTTCCTTTAGTGAAGAAAGTCTATTCTATGTGATTGACAGTAGACTTCATCTTGAAAACCACCAACTTCTTTGAGTTTTAATTCTTGGTTTTCAAGATGAAATCCACTTTTCCACTTTTTGGCCCACTGCATGGTCCAAGATGATTTTATGAACCATTGCAAGGAGAGTGGAACAGTCTTTCTGTAAAATTACTGAGCTATATTAGTGCATTGTAAAACCATATGAAATAATATTCTTTTAACCCCAGCAAAACTCAAATATGCACCCATCTTGCCATTATCCTAATTTCCCCTACTCATAGGAGAATGCTGAATCCTCCACTGGAAATATTTGGGACAGAAACTCAAATACTCACATGCTTCAAGGACTTCAAATAGCTATTTCTCGTGTGTCAATAGATGCCCAAGGCTGTTGGTCTAGAAGGGAGCAGGTACATAAATTCTTCAGAAGGAAACCCAAGATTTTGTTCAATTCATCAGAGCCTACCAGACTAAAGTTGCCAGAATCAAAACACAGTTTTGAAGAAGGTCCCCTTTGCATTTGTTAACTGTTAAATAAGCAGTAAGATTTTTGATTAGAATATATAAGTATTTCATAATCTTTGGGCTTTCATTGAAAAATAATAGTCTTTGGAGGTTGAGAAGGAATTGTGAGTGACTATAGAAAAGCATACCCCCTCTTTTATTAACTAATTTGTTTACTGAGAGAAATATGTGGAATAAAGATAAATATGGATCAGCAGGCAAACTGGCCATTTTCCTTTGTTTTTAATGAAAATTCAAATAAAGTTGGAAATGTAGAACAATGGACACTCATATACCATATACCTAGAATCACCAATTATTTACGCTTTCTCATATTTGGTTCTCTTTCTCTCTTCCTCTTTGTATAAATAAAATGTTCCCTGAAACCATTTGAAAGTGAATTGTAGCCATTATTACTCTTCACCCCTAAATATTTCAGCATGTATTTCTTAAGAACAAGGCCATAATGAGAATACATAATGAGATATCATTTTCACAGCAAAGAAATTAATATTGTTATAATATCTATTTTGAAATCTGTATTTAAAATATCCCCATTGTCCCTAGTAACAGCTTTTATAGCTATTTTTAAAAAATCCAGGACGCTTTCAAGGACTGCATACTGCACTTAACTATGATGTCTTTCATTTTCTTTCATCTAGAACAATTTTTGAAGTTATTTTCTGGGAAGGCTGAGGAGAGAGCTTTTATGACAATGACATTTTTGAGGAGTCTGGACAAGTTGTTTCGTGAAATGTCTCACAATTCAAATTTGCCCAATTATTCGCTTATAATTAGATTCAGTTACACGTTTTTTTTGCAACAATCGTTAGTGTGTAGTGTTCAGTGCATCACATTGGGATACACATTGTCTCAGGCTTTCCAATCATTGCACTAAATTTGAGCACTTGGCTAAGATAAGTGTTCAGCAGATTTCTCCATTGGACCTTTTCTCCTTTGTGCCTATAAAGTGGTCGATGGTCAGATGAGATCAGGCACATTCAGGGTAGTCAGGGGAGGGAGAGCATTAGGACAACTACCTAATGCATGTGGGGCTTAAAACCTTGATGACGGGTTGATAGGTGCAGCAAACCACCATGGCACATGTATACCTACGTAACAAACCTACACGTTCTGCACATGTATCCTGGATCTCAAAGTAAAATAAAAAAAGAGAAAGTGGTCTATGGTGAAGAAAGCAAGATTGTGTGTAAATATCTTGTTCTTCAACAAGGTTTTCACCAAAGCTTGAATAAATTATTACAATGGTGGTTGCAAAATGATAACATATTAGTCTGTTCTGGCGCTGCTATAAAGAAATACCTGAGACTGGGTAATTTATAAAGAAAAGAGGTTTAATTGGCTCATGGTTCTGCAGGCTGTACAGGAAGCATGGTGGCATCTGATTCTAGTGAAGCTTCAGGGAGCTTTTACTCATGGTGTAAGGTGAAGAAGGAGCAGGGGTCTTACGTGACAGGAGCAGGAGGAATAGAGAGAGGAAGGAGGTACTACACACTTTTCAATAACCAGATCTCATAAGAACTCAGAATTCACCTACTATCAAGAGAATAGCACCAAGACAGAAATCAGACCCCAAGATCCTATCCCCTCCCACCTGGTCCCACCTCCAATGTTGGGGAATATAATTTGACATGACATTTGGGCGGGGACATAGATCCAAACCATACCAGATAATGTTCTGACATTTATCATTTTCTTGTTTGTTAGCTGGCATTCTTCTGAGAAAAAAGACTTTCTCTCCCTCCTCTTTTCTAGAGTATCACAGTAGACTTATGAATATTTCTTGTGAAAGTCAATGTGTTATAATGTATTACCATTATTATTTACTTTGATGTTCAAATTGACCCAAAGTTGTCCACTCTGGCCATTTTTGTTTGAGAAGGAATACAGGTAGAAGTCAAGGGAATATAGCTGCTCATACAGTAAAGAAGGGGATGATCAGAGATGAAATGCTGGAATATTAGAATGCATTCCAATCTCATTATGCCACAGGGCTTAGGAACATCTCTTTCTTTTCTCCCCTGAAAGCAACAAGGACTCTGGCTTCCACACTTCTCAGCTTCTCTAAGAAAGGGTTTTCATATTTCTGCTTACAGAGACTGGGGGCAACTACTTTTCTCCAAAGTATTTTGGTCCTGCTTCTAGGCCTGGTTTTGGCTCATCCATCTAAGATAATACCTTGTCTTATCCTTATTTGCTGTTATAACTAAGAATGCTGTGGTCTAATCTCAAATTCTGTTTTTCTGCCTGCTATAGGGTTGATTTTGCTTAGAAAAAAACTTATCTATACTAGTTAGGATATTGCTACAGCTGTTGTAACAGAGAATCCCAAACTAATAGTGGCTTAAACAAGTTGGAAGATTTAATTTCCTTTTAATATAAAAATCCAGGTAGACCATTAAAGGCTGGTATGTTGGCTCCACTATCACCATGGACCTAAGCACGTTCTATCTTGTTTGTTTCTCCTTTGTATTTAATTCATTGCTTCCAACTTATGTCCAAGATGTTTGCTTCAGCTGTCACCATCATGCCTGCTTTCTAGTAAGGAGGAATGATTGAAGTGCAAGGTGAGGACAGGCCTCTGCTCTATAAGGGCACAACCTGAAACTTGAACATACTACTTCCATTCACATTCCATTGACCAGAACTGGATTATTTGTTATACCTAGCTACAAAGGTGGCTGGGTAATGTATTCTGGGTGATCTTATGCCATTGCTGTCACAATGAGAGTTAAACAGAACAGACTTAGGAGGACAAGAAGCAGTCTCAGCTACAGCCTCTTGTTTAAATTCTCAGAAATAATTTCTCAGAAAATTTACACAGCAATAATTTTAATCATGCAAAAACCAATGTCAGTTTACAACTGAGCACCACACCCTCCTGTACAAACCCATATAGAAGGGATGCAAGAGGGAAAGTATCAGATGGCATGGGTATGTTTCTGTCATGTTCTATTTTCTAGCCATAGGGCTATGTGTACACTTAAAGCCCACTAGAGGAATCTACTTGGAAAAATTAGATCAAACACATGTGGGGACAGAAAATCCATTAATATATAATATCCCGACCTTAGAGATGCTTGATCCTAATTTCTTTAAGATTTTACAGAGATTTGGGTTTCATAGACAAACTGCTGAGTCACAATGCAGGCAACCCAGACTATCTTGCCATAAATCTTTTTTTTTTTTCTGGACTGGAAAAATAAGTAGGTGCGAGCTTAATTAGTGTACGCTATGTGGGAATGAGTCACGATCAGTTAAAAACCTTTTCTTTTTCTTGGCCACACCTACCTAATATTCAGGCTGATGTAGGCATGAGCACATCACTCCAAGCAAAATGTCTGGGCAGTTATATCCTTTTATCCCCGATTCCCCATCTTCCTTATAACAATTAGAAAGACACTTACTTCCCTTTACTCTTTTCTTTCTTTCCAACCTACCAATGCTTTATTGGAAAGCATTAGAATTGGAGTAGGTGGTCGAAACAGTGAAGATAAGTTGTTAGATGGTAGAAATAAAGCTTCATGACAGTTCTCAGGATTGATGGCATTACTAGTAACAAATATCATGTGCCTCACTCTTAATTGCCAATGGCCTTGTTTAGCAATTCATCATCCCTACTGGGAAAGGAACAGTTAGTTGTGATACTACTAAAAGGCATCTGGGTGGAGAGAACCTGTTGTCTTTCAGTAAATGACTGAGAAGATCAAAGACTTTACAGATTAAAATTCTTTATATAAGTTAAGTTCAATAAAACACTAACATTGATAAAGATTTTGTTCAATGTATTATTTCCTAGAATAGTGAATTTTAATGAGAAGCAGTAAGTATGAAATGAGTCAACTTAAAAACAGAACTTAGTATGAATATATCAAATTTTCTATATCTAAGGGATGGTTTCCTTCAAAGAGAGATGGAGATCTAGTCAGTGAAATAATTGGTTTAGGTTTAAAAGTCTACAATGACCCCTAGACTTTTGCACTCAGGCTGTGTACTTAGTGAATACAGCCCTGAAACTTAGATTTCAGGGTCTATCTTGTGGTTGAATATCCAGCTAAATTAACAGCAACCTGAGTAAGTCTGCAATAGCCTAGTGGACCAGCCTGAAAAGAAAGAAAATTCACAGTCTGGTTCCCGCAATGCAAGGCAAGTATGTGCCAGATCCAACTGCACTTCTGTGCCATTCTAATTTCTGGTTGGACATGTGGTCATTACAGGGAGACAACTCTTTTTTGTCACAAACATGGAAATAGAAAGCATGGACATATATTCATTTAATTGTCCTTTGATCTAACATGTGTTGATCTATTGGGAGTCAGACATTGTGTTAGGCTGTGGGGATAGATTAAAACCCTTTACAGTCCAGCCAGGGGAAACAGACATGTAATCATATACATCACATGTGATAAATTTTGGGCCAGTGCTTCTTAAATGTTAATATGCATAAGAATCACCTGGAGAGCTTGATGAAAACACATGTCCAGATGGAAGCACATCCAGGACCTGGTAGGTACATGAAGGGGGAATCATCTGTTTTATCTGAAGACAGTGCCTCAACGGAGTCTCAAAAAATAAAATACATAGATATTCATCAGACAAAAAAGGGGAAGTGGATAGAATTCAGAAACACAATTTGCTATGTTCAGGGCACAATGTGTGACAGCTAAGAATGTAGAAATGGGTGTGGGTCACATCATGGAGGGTCTTAAGTGCCATGCTGAGGAGTTGAAATTTTATCCTGTAAACAATGGGGAGCCAGTGATAGTTTTAAGCAAGGGAATAAGCCATGCAGGTATTTATTTAGTGAAAAATATTCCCATGAGAGGAAACAACAAGGGGTAAGACCTTGAAGTTGAATTATCCTTGGCCTGTTCATGGACAAGCAAGGAGGCCAGTGTAGCTAGAATACAATGAGTGAGGAAGACAATACTAGGTGATGAGATCAGAGAAGTTATCAAGGGGCCAGACCATGTAGGGCCGTAGGAACCATGGTAAGAGCATTGGATTTTATTTTAAGCCTGTTGAGTATGGGTATGACTTGATATGACTTAGGTCTGAAAGTATCATTCTGGCTACCATATGCACTGTAAGGGGGCAATACTGCAGGCAAGAGAGCAGTTAGGAGACCACCATAGGAGTCTAGGACAGAGTTGATGGTGGCTTGGACCAGGGGAGTTTTGACAAATTCATGTATTCAAATATCCACCACCACAGTCATGGTATAAAACAGTTTCATATTCTGACCATTGCCTCATGCTGCCTCTTTGTAGTCACACTAGTCCCTCAAGCCCAATAGTTGGTAACCACTAATGTGTTTTCTGCCCCTATGGTTTTTTCTTTTCCAGAATTTTACATAAATGGAATCATATGATTTGTAGACTTTTGTGTCTGGCTTATTTCTCTACACAAAATGCATTTGACATTCATCTATGATGTGTGAATCAAAGTTTATTTCTTTTATTAATAACTGCTGAGTAGAATTCCACTGTATAGATGTAACTCAGTTTGTTTTTCTGTTGACCAACTGAAGGACATTTGGATTGTTTCCAGTTTTTGGTGATTATGAAGAAAGTGGCTATAAACATTTGTGCACAGGTTTTTGTATGAACATAAGTTTTCATTTTTTGGTAAACATCTGGGAATATGATTGGTATATGTGGTAAGTACATGTTCAACTTTATAGAAACTGCCAAACTGCTTTCCATAACAGCTGTATCATTTTGCATTTCTGCCAGCAATGCAAGAGAGTTCCAGTTGCTCTGTAACCTTGTCACTATTTAATATCGTTGGTACTTTTTACTTTAGTCATTCTCTTGGGTATGAAGTGGTATCTCATTGTGATTTTAATTTGTATTTTCTTAACAACTAATGATGTTGAGCAAAGTAGAGCCAGATTTACTGATGTGTTGGATATGGAATGTGAAAGAATGAGGAGTTAAGGATGATTTCAAGGACTTTGGCCTGAGCAAAATAACAGTGAAAGGGATGGATAGAATTTAGAAACAGAGTTAATGTGACATGATCTCAGTGGTTCTGGAAAAACTCGGAAATAGTCATTAGGAAAGAGAAAATGGGTGTTGCTACTGGGCAAAGGAAAAGTGATAGCATACGTCTATCCCACATTCCCATCAGGAACTGTGACTAAGATTTATTCAGAGCAAATAGAACTGAAGATGATTAAAGAACTTATATGGGTGGTGTGTGGGTGGAAAATGAAAGGTGTTACCTGCAAGGAAAGACATGTCACTCTGGGAAAAGCAGGCTCCTGTTAACATCTCAGGGATGTGATTCACTATGAAAATCTGAAACCTGTTTTATAGCCTGGGTGGGTGGAGGCTGGGGAACAGTTGTTTTAACTGACACAGAGTAGAGAGAAGGTGACAAATTGGATAATGGAAACTGATACCTGAGTATAATGGACCATGGTGTCATCTTGAATAAGCAAATCTAAGGAAACAGTTACACTGGCCCATACCAAGCAGAGTGACAGGAAAGCTGACAAAGCAAGGAGGCCTGCCAGAAATATTATGCCCTGGTTTCTTCTTCCGGCTTCTGAGAGGGACCCAGGCTAATTATTCATGGTTGGATTGTCAGTCATCTCTGGTTCAAATATAGATGAGGACCATTTAAGAAACCATAAAAGAGAGATTATCTGGAATCCCCTGACTCTGGTGCCATGGTTCCATTTCTTTTAGGTTCCACTAAAAGAAGACACAGAGATTTTCTCTCCATGTTTCTGGGATGCTTCACTGCCCAATTTCTAATTCTACTTTGGCTTTTCCCTCCTTTCAGCTTACTACCTTTATTTTTACTTATTGTTTTACCAATAAAAATAGCTTTAAAAAATTTTTTGCTTTTCCAAAAATTCAAACTATTTAGAAAAACATATATAGAAGAAAGTAAATGTTTTCTAAAATCTCACCACCCCAGGATCTTTAACATTAATGTTTTGGGAGACTATCCTTTCATGTTGATGCATGCATATTTACATCTGTACTTTTACTTAAAAGAGAAAATATAATACATACTATCTTTTAAATTGTGGACAACTTTTTTAAAAAGAATTTTTCTTTTAAAAAAATTTAATGTTTTTTATTTTTAATTTTTGTGGGTACATAGTAGGTGATGTATTTATGGGGTACATGAGATGTTTTGATACAGACACGCATTGAAAAAATGAATTTTGTTTAATTTTTTTATTGATACTTCAGCCTCCCATTGACACCTACACTAACCTGTATAAATTACTTGGTATTTATTTTTCCAGACCTTTCTCAAGATCATTGAATTTCGCACACACACACACATACACACACACACACACACACACACACACACACACACACACGTAAGAATCATTTAACAAAAACAGGATCTAGGTATGCAAGCACTATACCTCAACACAATGAAAGCCATGTATCACAAGCCCACGGCTAACATGATACTTAATGGTAAAACATTGAAAGCCTTTCCACTAACACCAAGAACAAGACAAGGATGCTCACCTTTGCCACTTCTATTCAACATAGTACTTGAAGTCCTAGCCAGAACAATTAGGCAAGGAAAATAAATAAAAGGCATCGAAATTGAAAAGTAAAAAGTTAAATTGTCTCTGCAGACAACATGATCTTCCCATACAGAAAACCCTAAAGACTCGACTACAAATTGTTAAAACTGATAAATGAATTCAGTAAATTTGCAGGATACAAAATCAACATACAAAAATCAGTAGCATTTCTATACACTAAGAACAAACAGAAAGAAATCAAGAAAACAATCCATTTAAAGTAGTATCAAAAAATGCTTAGGAATACATTTAACCATGGAGGTGTCCCTCCCTTACCCCCTGCCCCACAACAGACCCCAGTGTGTGATGCTCCCCTCCCTGCATCCCTGTGTTCTTATTGTTCAACACCCACCTATGAGTGAGAACATGTGGTGTTTGATTTTCTGTTCTTGAGTCAGTTTGCTGAGAATGATGGTTTCCAGATTCATCCATGTCCCTAGAAAGGACACAAACTCATCATTTTTTATTGCTGCATAGTATTCCATAGTGTATATGTGCCACATTTTCCTTGTCCAGTCATTCGTTGATAGGCATTTGGGTTGGTTCCAAGTCTTTTCTATTGTAACAGTGCCACTATGAACATACATGTGCATGTGTCTTTAAAATAGAACTATTTATAATCCTTTGGGTATATACCCAGTAATGGGATTGCTGGGTCAAATGAAATTTCTATTTCTAGGTCCTTGAGGAAGTGCCACACTGTCTTCCACAATGGTTGAACTAGTTTACACTCCCACCAACAGAGTAAAAGTGTTCTTATTTCTCCACATCCTCTCCAGCATCTGTTGTCTCCAGATTTTTTAATGATTGCCATTCTAACTGGCGTGAGATAGTATCTCAATGTGGTTTTGATTTGCATTTCTCTAATAATCAGTGATGATGAGCATGTTTTCATATGTTTGTTGGCCTCATATATGTCTTCTTTTGGCCTCACGTATGTCTTCTTTCTGTTCATATCCTTTGCCCACTTTTGGATGAGTTTCTTTGTTTTTTTCTTGTAAATCTGTTTTAGTTCTTTGTAGATTCTGGTTATTAGCCCTTTGTCAGATGGGTAGACTGCAAAATTTTTTTCCCATTCTGTTGGTTGCCAGTTCACTCTAATGATTGTTGTTTTTGCTGTACAGAAGTTCTGGAGTTTAATTAGGTTCCATTTATCTATTTTGGCTTTTGTTGCCAATGCTTTTGGCGGTTTGGTCATGAAGTCCTTGCCTATGCCTATGTCCTGAATGGCTTTGCCTAGGTTTTCTTCTAAGGTTTTTATGGTGTTAGGTCTTATGTTTAAGTCTTTAATCCATCTGGAGTTAATTTTAGTGTAAGGTGTCAGGTAGGGGTCCAGTTTCTGTTTTCTGCACATGGCTAGCCAGTTTTCCCAACACCATTTATTAAACAGGGA